>APFE030452335.1:7310-24873 GCA_000404065.3 Pinus taeda | reverse complement strand
GACTCCTTGCTTTCTCCCACTCCATGCTTCTTCTGGCACTCTGTTCATGACTACTTTTGTAGGGCATCTATTCAAAATATACGCTGCACAGTGTACAGATTCAACCCAATAACCATTTGGCAAATGCTTTGCCTTTAGCATACTCCTCGCCATATCCATGATTGTCCTATTCTTCCTTTCGGCAACACCATTTTGCCGCGAAGTGTACCTAGTGGTAAACTGTTTATGAATTCCATTTTCTCTACAAAAACGTAGAAATTCTTTGGAGATTTACTCACCTCCTCTATCAGTTCTTAAAAATTTGATATGCAGTCCACTTTGGTTTTGTACAAGTGCTTTCAAATTTCGAAATTTTTCAAACACTTCACTTTTGTTCTTCAAGAAATAAACCCAAGTTTTTCTAGTGAAATCATCAATGAATGTTAGTATATAGAGGCTGCCTGCAAGTGATGGAGTTTTCATCAGTCCACATAAATCTGAGTGGACAATCTCTAAGGGTGCTTTTGCCCTTATGTTTTTCACTGATGGAAAACTTTCTCTGTGTTGTTTCCCCAAGATACAACCTTCACAAAGGTTGTCTGGTTTCTCTATCAATGGTAGTCCTCTTACCATTCCTTTTCTACTCAACAAGTTAAGACCTCCAAAGCATAGATGTCCAAATCTCAAGTGCCACAACCAATTTTCATCTTTTGGTTCGCTTTGGAAAGCCTCTTGTGTAACTGCTACTATTTCTACTCCATCTTTCAAATCTACTTTTATCTTGAGAGGGGAAATCTTGTTCCTTGTCATCTTTACTTCAGCAATACATCGTTTGCTGGGTGCTCTATCCATGATGGTGCATATATCATTCTCAAAGAAAACATTGTACCCCTTTTGAACAAGCTGTCCAATACTTAAGAGGTTACATTTCATTCCAGGGACATAATAGACATCTGTTACGGTTTTCTTTTCACCTTTCCTTGTTAAGATATTTACTTCACCTTTTCCCATAACATAAAATTTGCTATCAGTCCCAAGTGTCACTTGTGACTTCACACTTGATCTAACTTAGAAAACAAGGTTATGTTCCCTGTCATATGGTTACTGCAACCGGAGTCTAGAAACCATATATCATCACTCTTTGTTTCAGCCATATTACAAGCTAACAACAAATTATCTTGGCTAATATTTTCTCTAGTGAAATTTGCACTAGATCTATTATTCATATCATGCTGCTTCTTTCTACATTCATTTGCAAAATGCCCATATTTTTTACAATAATAACATTGGACATTGGATTTTTCATACTTTTGTCCTTGAGCATGATGTTGTCCACTTTGTTGGCTGTTGCCTTGGCCTTGGTTCTCATTTGGATTGTTGCCTCTTCCTTGAATATTTGCTGGACTGTTTCTTCCACCTCTGTTTTGGCTTCTACCTCTTCCTCTCTTGTTTCCTCTGCCTTGACCTCTTACTCTTCCAAAGGACATCTGGGTCTTAAAGGCATGTTCTAGAGATGAGTTTTCATTTCTACTCAATCTTTGCTTATGTGTTATCAGCGATGCATGTAGTTCATCAACTGAGAAGTTTGTGAGATCCTTTGTCTCTTCTATGGTGGTGACAATCACATCGAACTTTGAGGGTAGGACCCTCAATTGTGTCTCCACAATCCTCCTTTCTTCAAGAATTTCTCCATGAGTCCTTATCTGTGTGACCAGACAAATCACATGTGTGAAGAATGAGTCAATATTGTCTGACTCCTTCATGCATAGATTCTGAAAATCTCTCCTCAGCAACTGTAGTTTTGCTGTCTTCACTTTCTCCATGCCTTGATAGGTTGTCTTGAGAGTTTTCCATGCTTCTTTGGATGTCTTGGCTGCTGCTATCCTTGGAAAAACACTCTCATGCACTGCTTGATATAAGAAGAGGAGGGCTTTAGAATCCTTCTTCTTATAGCTCTTCAACAGATATTTCTCTGCCTGAGTTAAATTATTAAACTCATTTTCATCTGCTGGTTCTTCAAATCCATCCTCAACAAATTCCCATAGATCTTGTGAAGAAAAAAGGGCTCTCATGGTTATTGCCCAATAGTCATAGTTTTTCCTATTAAATTGTGGGAGCTGGGTATTACAGATACCCATGCTAGTGCTGGTGCTAGCCATTCTTGCTCCCTAAACTATGCTTCATTGACTGTCTTCAACAACAATACAAAAAAAAACTTGAGAAATACCTTTGAATCTTTCTTGACTGAGTCTTCACTTTGCTGGAGAAGCTGCTGCAGCAAGAAATCCCCCCTTCAGCTTCTTTGACACCTTCAAAGAGCCTGGACAAGCTATGATACCATGTTGGAAATTTCTGGTAATTTCAAACAAAAGACTGAACAGAGAAACAATGCATGTTTTAACCTAGGAAATAATACTTTGTTTTAGCACAGGGAAGCAAAAAAAAAATTGTTTGCTGGAGATGAAGAACAGAGTTACACACACACCAAAATAAACGTGTATTCATTAATCAAACCACTACACTTACAAACTTCTTCCTCTCTCAGAGGGATTTACGCAAAAACTTCCACAAAAAAGGTACTCTGTCTCTCCAAAAAATTACACTTACAAACTTCTTCCTCTCTCAGAGGGATTTACGCAAAAACTTCCACAAAAAAGGTACTCTGTCTCTCCAAAAGATTATACGCTGTTGTGTAAAAAATTCCTTTACATTCACTGAAAAATTTCTTTAAACGTGTATTCATTAATCAAACCACTACACTTACAAACTTCTTCCTCTCTAAGAGGGATTTACGCAAAAACTTCCACAAAAAAGGTACTCTGTCTCTCCAAAAAATTATACTCTGCTGTGTAAAAATTTCCTTTACATTCACTGAAAATTTCTTACATTCACTCGCTGCTGCGTTTCACACTATAATTCATTTTCAATGAAAAAAAAACCTATACGCTGCTGCACATTACATTTCTTTACAAACTCTACACTGTTGTGCGTTAACAAAAAAAACTTGCATATACGCTCTACTTCCCTTTTTCATTACAATGAATAATAAAAAAAAAAACATTACTTATACAATAACCCAAAAAAAACATGACATATATGTTTTCTTGTGCCCATACCTTTCGTGAATTAAAAACTAATCAAATTCAAAGCTTTTACCAACGTTTACCATTCTCATTAAATTTC
Source organism: Pinus taeda (assembly GCA_000404065.3). Taxonomy (NCBI): domain Eukaryota; kingdom Viridiplantae; phylum Streptophyta; class Pinopsida; order Pinales; family Pinaceae; genus Pinus; species Pinus taeda. The sequence goes on along the minus strand of APFE030452335.1, from coordinate 21,711 downwards.
ATTAATGTTTCTTTTCTGACAAAGGTGGCGGTCAACGAGAATTTAGTTCACGTCAAGTCATGGTGCAACAGGCCCGTTGATTTAATCGGACGGCTATCGCAATTTCCCCGGAGGTCCCTTTTAGCCGAATTTTACATTCCGGGGAATGAGTGGTTTTAGAACAGTGTTGTGGCCACCTGTCGATCAGCGAATGTGATCGGAACCTCCTCGGAAAATACCACTTTGTGTGAAAGGTGGTGTGGGGAAAACCATGGTGGTTTTCCGGAATTAATTGGCACAGGTGAAATTATAATTTCAACAAATTTAAAAATTATAAAATATTTTGTCAAATGGATTAGAGAAAACTTAAAATAATAATAATATCGTTTTAAATTTAATTTGTATTCTCCCTTATATTAAGCTATAGAGTGTCTCTAGATTAAAAAATTATTCTACCTACATTATAGTGAATATTAACTTAACAACTATATTAAAGACATTCTTAAATTTAGTATAGCGAATATTATAATAATTGTTAGAGACTTAGGAAAAATCATTCTCAATAAAAAAAAGTTAGAATGAAAAATAAATCACTAACATTTAGGGGTATCCTATTTCTAATAATAATTTCAATAAGGAAAAGAAGATTTCCAAAAATAGATTATAAATTATAATTATAAGAGCATTCACAAAACTTATTTACATCTTAAATTAAATTGATACCAACTTATATATATTTAGAAATAATATAAATATTTTCAAACTAAATTAAATACAGAGTTGAATTGAAACACACTTAAAAAAATTCTAATCTTGCTTTAAAGTCTATTTGTGTTCTATAGAGCGTGAAATTTATCTCTTATATCTTAGATTATTAGGTTTTTAGAATTGCAATATAATTATTAGAGACACAGTTAAAATCATTTTGAATTAAAGAAGCTAGATTAACAAATAAAATAGAAGAATGATGGTCTGAAGCCTATAGGGTGTCCTTAATCCCAAGAACAAATTCAATATGAAAAGTAAGTTTTTAGAGAATAGAGGTAATGAAGTTAGTGGAATGGCAAATGCATGCATGCAAAGATATTATCCAACAAATATTGAGGTCATATTCAAATTTTAATTTACTTATCTAGCATGGTTTGTGTGTTGTTGAATTAAACTCAAAAATAACATAGTAATCTCACCAACTCAATTCTAAATTTACTTAATAATCATTTAAAAAAAATATTACTTTATTTATTTATATATATTATAAATTTGAAATAATTAAAAAATCAAATCAAATGAATTATAAAGTAGAGTTGAAATACACTTAAAGAGAATCCTAATACTGCTTAAACAATCCAGTTGAGAAAAGTCCCAATATTGCAATACATTTATATTTGAATGTTGCGTCATGGCTTGCATATGAGGCCATTGGGTTAAATGTATCTTTATGCGTTGCGTCATGGCTTACGTATGAGACCATTGCGTTAAATGTATCTTTAAAAGTTGCTTTGGACACAAGACCGTTGATTTCTCGTTGAAACGAAAGAAGTATGAAAGTTCAGTCATGGGTTGCATATGAGTCCCTTGGATTGAAGAAGACGTATATACAATTTAGTTTAAGGTTTTATTTTATTTGTCATATTAACTCGGCTTGAAATAAAGAATATAATTTTGTGATATTAACTAGGTTAACAATCTAATTTTGTAAATAAAATTAGGTCATTTTTATTTTTCGAAAAAATTCACTGTGAATTTTTAAATTAAAATAAATATTTTTCTTTTATTTAAAGAAGATAAATTAGATTTACAAATATAAATATTATATTAAAAAGAATTTTACCTGATAAAGAAAATCACTACATAAGCAATCACTTATATTGAAGTGTACTAAAAAAAATTATTCAAAATTTGAACACAAAAGTCCAAAAAAGAAAATAAATAAACAAAATATATTCCAATGTAACTAAATAAAAAATATATCAAAGCGAATTATCCGGAAACAAAATTACAAAAATATTATATATATATAATATATAATCAAAGTACAAGCAGACTGTTGACAAAATAGACTCCAAATATTTAAGTATCATTATTGAAAAATTAGATATCTTAAAGCGGATTTTGGAAAAAATAGACTCCTAAGACAAATACAACTCTCAAATTTTCGGGAAGAAAATAATAGTTTTCCTTCTCATTCGGCCACTCGATTTTTTAGTGGCCTGCCACTAAGATTCAGTATATTATTATTTATATGCCGTAATGATGGAGGGGAAGAATTCTTGGGCTGTGTTCCCCGCCGCCCACGAGTTGTAATAAAAACGGTAATAGTTCACAAACTGCTTTTTACATTTTCCTAAATATTCATGTCACCCTCCTTACGACTTATGGCCCTAATTTTCTTTATATCTTGTTCCCTACGCAACCAGACATTTTCAGTACCATTCCCTCGCACGGAGAGGGAGTGTGCTGGGACATTGTGGCCAGGCCCGTAGCACTGCATTAACGGGATTGGCTTCTGTTATCTGGACTGGACATAATTGATTATGAAATAGAGCGAGCTCGTCGAAGTTAAATTACTTGTAGGTTCAGGCAATCGAATAGAGCTTGACTGATATTACAGTAAAGAGTAAAGAGTGCTTATTTTCTTATATTGCAGAAAGTTTTCGTTGAAAGAAATCGATGGAGTGGAAGATTAATATCCAGGGAAAGATGGATGTGACTACCATCCGGAAGAAATTCCAAGAAAATCTGGTTACCAGAATATCACATGCTTTCAAGCGATGGAAAAGATCTGTCCTTTCTGTGTGCACGCGGATTTGGCAAGTGGGTGCAGACGATCATCGAAAAGTTATCCACTCCATCAAAGTTGGCCTTGCACTGTCCCTGGTGTCTGTTTTCTACTTCGTCAGGCCAATGTTTGACACCTTTGGTGGGAATGCCATATGGGCCGTCGTTGCTGTCATCTTGGCCTTTGAATTCACTGTAGGTAATTATATATAAAACTCTTTCCTTTTGTTTATGGGATGTCGAAATATTTTAGATTTTATAATATTTTAGAAATTTGTAATTACTTCAGTATTAAAATCTCCAAATTCCTTGATACTTTGCTATAATAAAATGTCCCTGATATTGCTGACATACGGTGCTCTTGGAAGTTCTTAATTTTCTCACAGAAATACTCGAAATGAAGCAATGAATTTAATAATAATAATAATGATGAACAGGTGGTTCAAAATGTCGATTATAATAAAGATGAATGTGATGATTTTGGAAGGTAACACTTTATAAGATAGATATAAATCGCAAAAGTCTCAAATTATCAATATTATAATAATAATGAAGAACATAATCGTTATTATGTATGTTTGGTTAAAGCTGAATAACTGAGTTGAGTTTAACATAATGTTACGATCACCTATAATTATAATGGGAAAATTTGCAATTTAAGTGTAAAATAATGAATGGTATAACATAATAGAGTTTCTGTTATGGACTGAACATTGCATATCAGATGAACGAGACCAATAATAAACACATCCAAATAGAGACGAAGGAAGAACACGGTGAGCAATAAATTTCCAAAGAGGAATATCCATAAGTTACACAATCCCCCTCCCCCATGTTACACTTCAGATTGCAAATATCCTGCTCTGTGTCTTCATCTTAAATATTCTGTATTGTTATAGATTTCATATCATTTACATCTTTCATTCTCTCTGTTGTTGCCTCTTTATCATCATCTCTTATTATAGAATATTATAACTAACAATAATCTTTATAAAGGTCGGTGTATTTAGAGCTATTGAATTTCGATAGGACAGTATCATGAGTATGTCCTATCACTAGACCAGTTATTCGGCTATAACTATAATGAATTAACGTTTCGGGCCATGCTAATATAACGCAGGTGCTACGTTGAGCAAAGGTCTGAACATATCTTGTGCGTCGTTCTTGGCGGGATTCTTAGGAATCGGTGTGAGCGATGTTGCGGAACTTACAGGGAAAAGATGTGAACTTGTTATACTGGGTGTCTCCATTTTTGTCATAGGTCAATACCAGCTCATTCTTATATACTTGAAGATACAATTCTGCATGGTATATTTGACTATTTACTTTTCAGATTCTAATGTATCTGGTCCATTTCGGTGATGCAGGTGCATGGTCCACATATGCACGTTTCTTTCCAATTATGATCAAGAAAAAATACGATTATGTGGTGCTGGTCTTCATTCTCACCTACAATCTCATAGCCATTGCTAGTTATCGTGCTGAAAATATTTTCAAAATGGCGTATCAACAGATGTCTATGATTGTCATAGGTTGTGCGCTCTCATTTGCTATTAACTTGATCATTTTTCCTGTGTGGGCTGGAGCTGATCTTCACAATTCCATTTTATGTAACATGGAAGGATTAGCTAAATCTCTCGAAGGTATGGCGTCGCGCGAAACAATAATAAATGAAATGTTTTTAATTTTCATGTAGGTTAAAGATTGATTATTATAAATATTTGTTGTAGACTTTGATAATATTTTGAAGTTAAAATAAGGTAATAAAAATAAGCTCAATTTTTATGATGATATTTCAAAGTATTCCTAAATCTATAATACAAATAAAGATGGCTGCCAAACCTCTGAAACCTGCAATCCAATTAAATATGGCTGCCTTACATTATCTTTCTATTTTGTAAGCACATTTCAAAACCATTGCTTGTATCGTTAGCGCCATGCTCCCCCAAAAGTAACAGATGTTGTAAAAATAATAACTAGTAGTATATAAAAATGCCTATATTTTTTAACATAAAATTTGTTCGTATACCAACAGAATGTGTCACAAAATACTTCGTGGAGCTGAAAGATTGCCAGGAATCAGGCTATGATGAGGTTCCAAGAGCTTGTAAATTTGTGCTGAACTCGAAAGCCACGGAAGAATCATTGGTAAATATCATACTGCATAATCTTGTATTGTCGTTTCCTATTATATAAACTTGGTGATCCGTTTACTAAGAAACTTATGTGAATTTCACAGGCAAGTTTTGCCATCTGGGAGCCACCACACGGACGTTTCTTCTTCAGATATCCATGGAATCTCTATGAAAAAGTGGGAAACATGAACCGACATTGCGCCTACTGTGTGAAGGCTTTACATGAATTTTCAAAATCTGAGATTCAGGTATTGGTCGAAATTCCAGTGCAATACTATTACATTTTCGTACACTGATTAATTTCGTATCATATAATCACTGGTGATCATGTTATTTGTTCAGGCTCCTTTTGAAGTAAGAGAAAATTTGAAAACGTCATTCATTGACATGGGCAGAGAAGCCGCAAACATTCTCCGTGAACTGGCTGAGAGAATAAGGAAGACCAGAAGAAGTAAAAGTCCACATTTAATGATGGATCAGTTAAGAGCAGTGGTGGAGAATCTGCAAAGTTCCCTTAAACTTCAGCCAGAGCTTTTTATCAATAGTAAGAGGTGGATAGTTCTGGAGGAGAAGCCCTTGAGAGTTCCACAAAATTTCTTGGAAGGATTAACTAGAACAGAAAATTTACAGGCCTCCTCAATACCAAAGCCGGCAAAACAGGCTGATCTGATAAATAGAGGGTCAATTGGAATTAGTATGCAGGAAGAAGGTGTACAAACAAATACGTCAAGAGATCGAGCTGCTAAAATATGTGAAATGAGAGAAATGAAGCAAAGCAGTTGTTCATTTATGGAGATCCTTCCTCTTGTTAGCTTTTCTGCTTTGCTAATAGAAACAGTGGCAAAGTTAGAGAGCCTAATGATGGCAGTTGAAGAGCTTGAAGAGGTCATCTTTAGAAACATTGATAGCAGGTAAGTGAAATTATTTTAACTAAAGAAATCGTGGTTACTCAGAATAGACCGCGACCTGTGAAAACCAATCTCCAAACTAACCCTTGGACCATGAATCCCTACCATCAACATCATTGACACAGGCAACTAGGTTGTTAACTTCAAGTAAACAAATAGCACCAGCCGCTCTATCCCCATCACTATCATCAGTTAAAACTATCATCAATACAACTAGTAGGACTGATTGACTGCCTCACCAGGTCGTTACTCGTGTGAAAACTAACAAAAAGCAAGACGGTGATCGAATGGACAAACAATACATGAAAGATTCATGGGCAAATGAGATATGGCAGCAGAGGTCTCGACTTATAAGGCAAGTCAGATAACCCACCCTTCTGCTCGTCGTTTGCTAGCTCCGTAGGACACTACTACCCTGTAATAAGGAAGCCATAACCCACCTTGGAATAACGCAAGTAAGGACCTGATGTAGGAGAAAGTTAGTGAAGCCCTGAAATTATTTCTTAAATTACTTGTTCATCAATGTCCATTTAGTATTGTAAAAAATCTAAATATACCAATGGCCTCCAAGGCCATTAATTTTACGATATATTTAAATGAGTGTTTTCCATGCATTTTTTTATCCGTGGTAAGGGTAATGAAGTTGTCTTCTATCTTTATGATCTTGCTGAAATGGAAATAGAAGTAGAGGTCCGGAAATTTCAACAAAATAGGAAACAAATTACATGTTATTAAATACTACGAATTTATTTAAATATTTTCATCGAGAAAAATCTCACATTATAGTAACTTTGAGCTCGGGTGTTTAGTGATGAGCACATGTTTCTTTGGGATTTTAAATTAGTAATTATAACAACTCTAGAGGCTTGTAGTATGAAATAGTAATCCAATTTTATTGACAACATTCTTTTACAGTAATTGAAAAATTCTAATGGTATTTCTCCTCCCATAGTTTTGAACGCATTTCCATATACACAAGTCAATACACAGCTCAATACTTTATTAATCATAAAGTATATAAACTTACATGATGTATATCATGACCGTACCAATTTATTGAGACACGAAATTATAACCATCATCAAAATTCACATGACATACATAAGTCATGCATTATATTAGCTCCCAGAGGCAATTCCATATAAAGGTATAGTAGAATGCCAACAACCTTCAATTAAAAAGAAGCAACTTTGGTGAATGGTTCCATATAACGTTTTTTTATAGCATTCTTCACTACCTCTTCACATCATTTTACCGTCGCCCATTTTGCTTTGACGAAAGTACGAGAGACATTTTCATATTATAAATCACCCTTACCAACCAAAGGAATCTGCACGTGCAAGTCTTCAGCTGACCTAACACGTATTTTGAAATATCCACATGAATCGCTATGACCCACCAAAGTAATCTACGCATGCAAGTATTCAATTGACCGTACATGCATTTTCAATGATCTACACCAAGCATGTGCCTCAATGGTATGGACAAGCTAACTATATGAATGAATTAGCAATTGGTTTCGTAACATTTGGTGATTTGATCTCTTTCATTCTCTATATACTTACGTTGATTTGATCTCCTTCATTGTCTATATCCTTATGTGGATGCGTGATCTCGTTAACGGGCAACTACACAAACAAATCCACTCCTAACATATCTAGTTTCTTCTTTTCCGCATCCAATCCGCTTTCAATCTAATAAATCAATAACTTAGTTGAATTGAAGTTTTTGTGATCCATAATAGTTGAAAGAACAATTTTTGGGTAAATCACATGTAGAAAGACACTTGTCGACATGTTTTGAACCAACTTGTGTTCATATGCATGGCAATTAATTAAATTGCAAATCAAATATAATTATATGGATTATTAATGATTTTGTTACAACTATGGTAGGGATATGATTGTCTAATTAACCAACGAATAAATCAAATATAATTATATGGATTACTAATGATTTTGTTACAAATATGGTAGGAATATGAATGATTTATTAAACCAACAAATAGATCTATAGTACACCATATATGTATCATGCACGATAACCATAACCACTCTTCTTTAATTCATAGATCATGAATATTGGAGACACAATTTTACTCTTCCATTTGTTAAGGTATGTGACAATAGATTAGAGACACAAAAATTGTGGGAATCCCTCTATATTAAATTGAAAATCATATAAATATAAATACATTAAACTATGTCTCGAGATATGAAAACTATCTTCGATTTATGATTTTTGAATATTTCAATCAAACATTAACGCTCTACCAAATAATAATCTAGGAAGCTAACTAGTTGGAGAGAATCCATCAAGCCAACTAGATCTAACTACCTCCTGCAAACTAGGAAATAGGCTCTACTTAGAGAACCATCCATACCTAATAGTGACCATAATATCAACAAAAAAAATATGATCACGTGCAAAAGACATGTACCAGTTACATGCTCTAACAGTCCCCCTTAATGACTACTTTTCTTAATCTTCATCATTGAGGTCTTCCACTACTTCTTTGAAGCACAGAATCCACTACAAGCCAAAGTGCATTATGATTATCAAAATCTACCTCCTGTCCAACCTATCAACAGACTCCACCTAAATTTAAAACTTCACCTCCCAAAGTCTACACCCAACAATATCCTCCACTCATAGAGAATCCAACCAACACAGGAACCACTCCTTTGAGTGTTAAAGAACTCTCTAATAGATCCTATTTAGCTAAAATTGAAAATTCATACTAGTTATTAGGGACACATGATAAATAGATATGTGTGCCTATATAAGCCTTAGAATAATATTCCCTTTTCATGCTAAATAGATGCGAGTACAACACTCCGCCTCATGAAGATATTGGGTACCTACTCAAACATTTGCATGGACCACTATATTAACTTAAACATGATATGGGACTTGCTATAAATACAATGTGTTGATGACATTAAAATATGGTCATGATTTTGTTATTATTCAACTCAAAAAATTTTAACTTCGCTTTTCATCCACCAACCAACCTGTATAGCCATAATGATTTAGCATACACTATTACTAGTTATTCTTAGACAAATATCCAAAGAATTTTGCATAGGTATGAGGGTGGCAGGTGTACTCGTATCTTTGCTTGATATGTAATTGGAGAATTGAGTCTTCGATTAATGGGGGAATTGAGAGATGGAACAAATCTCATAGTGTAATGAACCAAGTCAAAGAAAGTTCATTAAGAGGTTGGATGAACCATGTATCTAAAGGACTTCCTAGTAGACTGGCGGTTGCATCGGTTGGGAACCCATGCATTTCGATAGATGGTTGTTCTTTTATATGGATACCTACAATTGCATAAACAAGGTACAAGGTGTGATTACTTTTGTTTAAATATTACTATTGGGTTAAAATTCAGAAATTCATAATATTGAAGGATTTTTTTTTTTCTCCATTATCTATTACAAAGGCTAAGTTTTTCAAGGTCCTAAGAAAAAAGGAGATTCAACTAAGATACCTCTCTAATATAATTAATTATTTTCAATAATAGGACTTAATTGAATATTTCAAGATCCTAATAAAGGACAATAGCTTGTGTAAGCAAAATCGATCTCATTGAGTTTTATCCCATTGTACTACAATAAAAAATGGTTAATATGTTTATTTAAGGGTGCTTTGAAATGCACCTTGGGGGATTCATATAGAACTAACTTATGTATAAGAGAAAATCAATATAAACATTTTCTCTAATGTGCCCTTATTGATCGATTATGAATAGAGTTGTACAAAGGTGTACAACCATGGGACTCCAATTGCATGTCCTATATGTTTTCTCCCTAGCTACAATTTTACATAGTGAATGATAGTTCATTGTGTTTAAATATGTTGGGGCGCATTTGCGGCCTTAAAAATAAAGACTCTAGAATTTTGGCATGTGTTAGAAAAAGTTTGATACCATTTATAGTGTAGTTAATTAAAATAAGATTAATTTATGAGCAATATTTGAAGAAATATATGATACAAAATTTTATAATATGAGAAAGGATTATATAGAACCTATAAAGTATTAACCCTTGTTTTGATCATTATGAAAGAGAGCAATGTTAAATATTATCTTTGAGGGGCAACCTCCAATTAAGAAAATCCCTAATATAATATCAAAACTTAGCAAAACATTGCATAGCCTTCTCCTAGTATAAAGAGTTTTCAATTAGCGAACGTTAATCCACTTGAATTTTCATAATAATAAGTACTAACCACCTAGTGGGCCTTCATTAATTGAAAAGTCCTTTTACATTGAAAACCCACTTACTAACTACCTAATGGGACATATTCAAACAAGATGGCCTCCTACACTAATTCAAAGCCCAAACAAAATGAATTCAAACAATAAATCAACAATTCCTAACTACCCTAAAGTAGGGAGGTTAGGGTGGGGCCCTAATAGGTAGGTAGGCAAGGTTGAGGCTAAGCTAATTATCATGAGGCTCAATAATATTAAACTCACCACACAATAACTAGTTAACTGCTAAGGGATATTTAGCTAGCTAGTATCATAACATCTCTCTATTTCCCACTTCATTACAAGCATTCAAGTTGGCAAGGTTCAGGACTCAGTCATTAAAATATGAAGTTCCCATGCAATTCTACTTAATCATTATATTAGATGGTCAATTATGCACACTGAAAGCTCGACTGAGAGATGGATGTATGCCCTCATGTTCACTTCCTCATGTATGATATGGAGCACAATATTCCAAGCCAAATGTAATTCAAGGTTTTTATTAACATAAAACTAATCAATTTCACTTCTTGCAGACAAAAAGTGTCTAATTTTCAAATCAATAAGCAAATTCTAAAAACTACAGTCTTCCTGACGATGTTCTAATAACTTTATTTACCGTAAATTCATAAAAACATACATCTCCTCAAAATCCTTGCTATGTAATGTATGGTAAGTGCTTGTATTCACAAAGATCTTATTTTCCACATTATTTATGAACTTAAATGTAACCCATGAATCTATGATATTTTTCTTAGGTCCTATCTTCTCTTCTTGAAGGGGCCAAAATGGGACCTACATCAAACCTCTACACAAGGAAACAATTTAAGAAGAGCAAGCAATATTTTATCCATGGTTGTAGCAGTTCACTCAGACATCATTGAACTAGAGCTAGATGTGCTCTTAGTTGGGGAGTTGGAAGCCACATTGCTTTGCTACTATTTTTCACCACTTGAATCCATTCACTACCTTTAGTAGAGGCCAAATATTTTTGGGCCAAACAAACTAGGGTAATAGATGATAAAGTATAAGAATAATAAACGTTAGCCTATACTAGGCCACCATTAATCATTATTAGAAATTCAACCAGGAAAGTAAGTTTTTAGAAAATAGATTACAATTTTATGAATAAAACGTATCAAAAAAACTAGTTATATATGTCCTGAAACAAGTTGAACAAAATACATACATGTTTGTGAGAGCACAAATTAAAAATATTGAAGATCTGTCTCAAATGAATTCCCAAAAAACAATTAAATACATTTAAAGAAAATCTTAACATTATATGAGAAAGGACAACTATCCTACTAAATAAGAAAATTGAATTACGCAAACTCATCTAGGTAGCATATCATCCTGTCTTAAAAAAAAATCACTATCAATTTAAAAAATAAAAAAATATATGAAATTCACCATGATCATGCAAATCCAATTGTATTTCTCCCCAACCTCATTAATTCATACCTTGATGACATAGTGTAGTGAGACTCTAGTTACAAGGTATCCTAGAGGAATTTGACAACTCAACCTATCACATATAATAATCTATTCATTAAAATAAATTCCAGCAAAAATCTCATCAATATGAATCTTATGAATCTTAATCTCTACCTTGTGAATCTCAATCTCGCATGGTAGACTTTCGATACAAACATGTAAAATATATTTAATCACATCAGTTTAACGATTGTCATTGGCTTCAATGGACAATCCTTACAGCATTTGCGAAATAAAACCAAGTAATAGTGTGAACATTATTCCCCTCATGCCCTCGCAAAATGATAAGTACAAGGAAATAAATTACTGTGAAATTCCACTTGTAAATATCAATCTTTTAAATTAGTTGCGTCATGGTTTGCATACGAGACCATTCGAATAATTAAAAATATGTACAAGTCAAGAACGGATTGTGAAGAAAATTAATGTAAATTTCCATTTCCTAGAAAATACCCCTTCTTTCCGTAAAGCTTTCAACCACTTCAAGCAGGATAAAAATGTTGAACCAAATTCCCAACAACAAACCCAACCCAATCCAAAAATCTTGGAATATTTCTTTACACTAAATCAAAAAGCCAAACTTTACCCTGCTCCACGGAATTTACACCGAAAAAAAAAGCGTCATATTCGGCGTCGGTTTTTCCTTCATTGTATAATATATTTTAAAGAGTTATTTGTTTGGCTTGCGTGCGTGGACGGAATTTCAGACTTTGTTGATCGTACTAATGGACGGGCAGACTTATTGGAATTTACTCCTGCCAACCATGCCACGATTAATTCACAAGCTGCAAAAGCATAATCGCCTTTTGCAACTTCCTCAGAGTCGTAACGCTCCTTCCATCCTCTTAGGTTAGTGAGCAGTCGTTTACAGTACCATTCACTACGTATAAAAGCCTGGAGAGGGGACTCTGGCGGGACATTGTAGCCAGGCCTGTAACACTGCAATAACGGGTTTGGCTTCTCTTATTAGATGGACTCTGGCGGGACATTATAGCCAGGCCTGTAAAGCTGAAATAACGGGCGAGAATTTTGAGATCAAGCGAGCTCGTCAAACGTAAATCGATTGTAGCTTCATTGTAAGACTTTTGAGATACACAGATCTAGATCTGCAAAACAATAAACAAGCTTGCAAGAGAAGGAAGGAAGCGAACAGAAAATAATGAAAAATTAATTCTATAATATTAGTTTTAGAATAAATACATAAAAGCAACTAAGTTAAGCTTAGTTGTACATGCAATAATTAAAGCTAAGTGTGTTTTATCTTATGTTAATGTGTACATGTGCCAAATGCAAGCAATAAGTTAACTGGAGCTAATCTAGGTGCATGTACACCAACACTGCTAGTCTAAGTGCATGTACACCAACACCCCCCATTAAGCATAACTTAGGTGAGTGATGCAAAATGAATGAGTCCCGACAACACAGCCATTTTAGGTACCCATATACAATGCATAAAAAAGTAGGAAAGAGGGAAAACCCAATGGGAAGAAACCCCGCCGCCCCCCTCCCAAAATAGAATGCAAAAGTAGAGAAAAGACAAATGCTAGGCAGTCGTGTCCTTCACCCCGAGACGATCTCGCAGGAATTGAAACTTCTGCTCAGTGAAAGTCTTGGTGAAGATGTCAGCAATCTGCTCGGGACTAGGACAGTACTGAACATCGATGATCCCATCATGAATGAGTTTTTTAATGAAGTGCATGTGGATCTCAATGTGTTTGGTACGCTGCCGCTGCACTGGATCTCTGCAAAACTTTAGCGTACTTTGATTATCGCACCAGATGACAGTTGGATGATGGACACCAATCCCAAGCTCCGATAGGAAATGTTGTAGCCAAATTGCCTGAATAGTGGCATTGACTGCTCCTCTATACTCGGCCTCTACTGATGATAAAGCAATGACAGCCTGCTTCTTACTTGACCAACAAATTGGGTCGGATCCCAAACTAAGTACATAACCGGAAGTAGACTTGCGATCAATGGTGTCGCCAACCCAGTCTGAATCTGTGAACCCGATGAGATTCAAAGAAAAATTGGCTGCATAATGAATCCCATAGGTGATTGTCCCCTGGACATATCGAAGGATGCACTTTGCAGCGTTCCAGTGTAACTCATGTGGCTCCTGCATGTATCTGGAAACTGCTCCGACAGCATAGGAGAGATCAGGACGGGAGTGAGTGAGATAATGAAGACTTCCCACAAGCTGGCGATACAATGTGCAATCAACCAATGGTGTGTCTTTGTCATTCTCAAGCTTTATCCCTGATAAGAAAGGTGTGGCTGCTGGCTTGCAGTCACTCATGTGAAATTGTGCCAAAAGATTTCTGGCATATTTTGGTTGAGAAATGGTAATGCCAGAATCACGCTGATGGATCTCTAGTCCAAGGAAGAAATTTGTTGTAGATCTAACCCAAAAATATAGCTCTGATACCACTTGTTGTAGATCTAAACCGGAATTATATGAAAATATAAATAAACCCAAGAATAACAAGATCTGAATAGATAGAAATGCTTCTTTATTATCAAACCCTTAAGGTAAGGCAACACCATACATTCACTCCTTAAGGAAGAAGAATACTCCACAAGCCATATGCTTGATCATACAAAAATACTTCTCTTCATATCCCTCCATGTGGAGTCTCTAGCCTCTATATAAGCCTCATACATACAATACCATGCATCATTACCATGGTTTCCTTATACCATTAACTAATACCATGAGCCCCTTACATTATTATTAACTACTTGTGGTCCCTTACATGACATGGGTTAACCACCTTATTTATTACTATGGCCCATCCCATTATTACATTATTACCTTGGGTACCTCCCTCAGTACCCCATAT
>APFE030452332.1:0-41546 GCA_000404065.3 Pinus taeda | reverse complement strand
GAAAATGGACAGAGATCAAATTTATGAATTTCAAACCAGTCCAAACCATCCGAAATATTCACAACAGAGATAAGCTCATTTATATGAGAAAGATATTGAAGATTTTAACTTTTCAGCAGTTTATATGAGCTTGAAAGAAGTCTGGACTCTGGATCCTCAAAAGGGTTGAAATGTCAGGATCAACCATAGAAACACAGAATATGGTAAATAGTAAATACTACTCAATCCAATCAAAGTTGTTCGATATGATCTGAAAATGCTTGGACTGTTACAAGAAAATTCAATTTTCATTATTAATGAAAGTTATAGGCAGCAATCTTGCAGTTCAAGGACACATAAGAGAGCTCAGAAAGAAACTCCATTGAAGAGTTTAATCAGATCGAAAGACCTAAAAAATACTGAAAGAAATGACAAAGCTTCAAAATACACACAATAAAACTTACTCTATTGCAAGATTTAACAGAATTTTGTCAAGTTTCACCTGGCTTGTTGAGTTTAACCAAATTTGCTGAGTTTTGACCAAATATAGCCAGCTTTTGATTGAGTGCAGCCACATGTATCAAGTTTTGATTGACTGAGCCTAGCCAAGTTTGTCATATTTTCATTGATCCCAGCCCAGTTTACAAAGTTTTGATCAAGTCTACCCAAATTGTTTAACTTCTTATATATCATTGTTCACTAAGAAAATCACTTCCAATGTTAACTTTAGGAAATAGTTAAATAATTAATAATCTGCTAAAGTGGTTGTCTTGTGGGTTCTTCTGCTAGCCTTAACACCTAGGCAAACACAACCCTTACTATGTTGAGCACTTCTTGGAGTTGAGAGATGGGCTCATTGTTCGACCCCAGTATACGCTTCGCCACTAGATGTCTGCTCTTCGCATCCTTCTAGGCCAGTTCAGAGAAGGTTCTCATAGACTTCGGGTAGAGACGGACTACTAGTTTGATAGACCAGACAAAATCCGCCAGATATGTTATTTACAGGAAGTGGAGACCAAGGTGCACTTCATTTTTGGCGAGGTGCACTTCATTTTTGGATGATCGACAAAAGGAAGGTTCCATTGCTTGTTCAGAGATTCTCAGACCCTCACCGACCTTTTTAGGTATCCCGACCAGAGATGTTTGGGCCTATATATGCAAGAGGTTCTCAGGTTCTAAGCACATATTCTTCAGCCTCCCATCAGACCAAACCCCACACAGAGGATCACGACATTTTTCAAGGTACTACCTTCAGACAGGGGCACCAAGAGACCGATGGATACCAGTACACATCCAGACTCTAGATCAGTGAGGATCTGTGGGACCTTCCCCAGCCACACGAGATCTCAGCAGCAGATACGTTTCAGATCCGTTCCTGGGAGATGGAATAGGTCCTCCACACCTCAGCAGCGAGCAAACTCCCCTAGGCAACGATTTAGTGAATAATCTGCACTTTCCACCGAATTTTCATCGGGCGAACAGACTTTGTTGAGTTTCTTCAGTGTTCTTCATTCAACCTTGGATGCTAGGAAAGATGGGTCTAATCCTCAGACCTACTAGTTCCTGGATCCTCTGCACCAGGGCCAGATGTTAGTTTACTTCATGCATTGTATCTTTTATAGCAAACTGTTTGGTTCTCCCGCTTTATATGGACATCATTGTACTCAACAGCCCCTTTGACCTACTTTGTGGTCAATAGTTGGGAGTAAATATAATTATCTTATATTATCTTTGTTGATTTTTTGTAGCATCACATGTGCTCTAGCCATGAAAATTGGTGGAGAGGCTAAGGCGCATGAGATCTCCAAGACCCATAAATCGTTTGGGGAAATTCCACCCCGATGGAGAGATATTAAAATAAGTAATATTTTTAAGGAGACACTAAGTCTAAACTTAAGAAAATTAAAATATTACTGTGCATTAATATAATATGAGTGAGAAAGTTCTAAATAATGAGAATCAAGCCAGATCTAATCTTAGTCGTTGATTAGGGACTTAATCTCGACCGTTGAACCGTCAATAGGAAAAGTATAAGAGGAAGCTTGAGAGTCAGTTGGAGATACACCAAGAGAGATTAAGAATTCTATTTTTTAGGGTTGGGTTTGCTAAGGAAATCGAGTTAGAGATCAGTTGCAGTGAGGGGCCGTTCAGCAAGGGATTTCGATCCAAGGCTGAAGAATACATAATAGAGAGGCAATGAAGTGCTGGAAGAGGCAGCGCAAGCCCAAGAAGGGCTAACACAAAGGCCAAAGGAGCCAACGCATAGAACACAGACGGCTGTAGAGGTTGACACAAAAGCCATAGAGGCTAACGTAGAGGACGTAGAGGGCTTCAAAGACAGCGCTAGGAGATTCTGTGGGGGCAGACTCGGAGCTGATCAACAGATCCTGAGCCGGGAGAGGGTGATGCAGTTCCAGAGCAGTGCTTGGAGCAACTTTCATTGTCCAACACAAGGAACAGTCAAAGTCACTATGGGATTGATCATCCAGTTGCTGATTTGTCGGCATATCTGTCTCCGGGTAGAGGTACTACGGCCAAGGATATTCTCTAAAGGGTGAGTCATTTTTGGCACCCTAGTTGTATTCCGAAATCTGCTTAATAATACAAACCCTCTATATGCTGCACCGGTTTTCCCGAATTGGGTTTTTCTGGGGACGATTGTCCAAAAATAACGATGTCCCTTGTGTTATTGTTTTTGTTTACTTCAGTGCATGATTTGTATATCTGTGAAGGCTGCATTTGTGTTTACTTCGATGTTTATGCAATTAAATAGATTGTTAAGGTAAAGAACAAGTAGGAGATAGTAAACCAAAAATTGCAGTAGGGGTTTCTGATGTGTTAGATTAAGGAATTTTCACATGGTATCAGAGCATTGCAAATCACAGGAGGACTGAAGACACCAGGCGGAAGCAATCTGAAAAATTTGCAGCAGAAGCAGCTATCCCGAGAGACAACATTGTTCCAGAGCTAAGCTGCAAGAGGAGAGGGTGACGCAGAGGCTCATGCAGAACCTGCGTCAACATTCTGAGCTAGAAGGAGAGCCAACGCTGAGGCAGAGGGGGGACAGATCAAGCCTACGCAGTGCTCGGTCATCTTTATCAGCTAGGAAGGATTGACACTGAGGCCAGGAGGAGTTGATCTAGCTCTCACTATGATTGCGCAAAGCCAGAAGGGCTCAAATTCTTTAGTTGTCGAGGCTAAGGTAGTTGTGCAGATTGTGATTTGAGAAGCTAGTGGGACAATGTTTCTGTCTGTGCAGAACAGTGTCTAGGGAGACGGAACGAAGGTAGAGAGAAGCACTACCTCGATGAATTTCTAGCCAAGAAATCCAAATCCGAGTTGCAGCGGCAAAGGAGGATTGGAGAGGAGTGATTCGATAGTTGGCAAAAGGATTTCCAGGAGGGAAGTCAAGACTCAAAGGGAGTCTAAAAGAGCAGCAGAGATGGCAGTGAACGAATTGAGGGATCAGGACAAATTGGACGGGGCTTCCAATTTTGTCATCTGGAAGGCCAGGATCCTGGCAATCCTGGATAAACATTGCATCAAGGAATATGCCTTGGAAACCATAGCTATCCCAGTTGACCCAGCTGCTAATGAGAAGTATGAGGAGGCCGAAGCGAAGGCGAAATGCATGATCCTTGACAAGGTCAAAGATCATGTCATACCACATATTGCTGAGAAGAACACAGCAAGGGAAATGTGGGAGGCCCTAACCACCTTATACCAGGGCTCTTCTGTGCAGCGGAAGATGTTGTTGGAGAATCAGTTGAGGTCATATCAGATGCAGAAAGGAGAGGAGATAGATCACTTCCTCCTCAAGTTGCAAGAATTTGCGACTTGCGACTAGCTTTACTTCCATGGGGTCTACACCGGATCCAGAGTTTATGGTCAAGACTACTCTAAATGCAGTGTCTGAGGACTGGGATACGTTTGTCCAAAGCATCTTGGGCAAAGCGACTCTCCCCAGTTGGCAAGAGATGTGGGCAACTCTTCAACAAGAAGAGATCAAGAGGTTGACCAAGGCGGGGAGTAGTAGTAAGGGAGTTCAAGTCAAGAAAGAAGAGGAGGAGGATGCGGCTCTAGCATCTGCGGGACAACAAGGGAAAAGGAAAAAGAAGGACATCTCCAAGGTCAAGTGCTTCAATTGTGGGGAGCTAGGACATTATGCATCTCAATGCCCTAAGAAGAAAGGCAAGGGAGAAGCCTCTGATTCAAAGACAGCTCCAGCTAAGGCGGAGAAGGATGTCACGACTGATGACGATTGTGCCATGAGTGCTCATGCACCTCTAGGGAAGAGGTGGGGAGACATCGAGTTGTAGTTAGGAGGACTACATGCTAGGGGCTGGGATCCTTGAGGTACCCAAACACTTGGATCACATCCAGGTACGGGAACCCTTAACTATAGTAGCATGATGACAAGTGTCGGGTGGAGCAAAGTGTGGTGGAGCAGCAAGGCAGGGCTAGAGTGCAGAGTTCTGTAGCAGCACAGTGGAGGTTGTAGCAGTGTGAGAGGAACAAAAGAGGTTGCAGCAGTGCGAGAGGCACAAAAGCGGTTGCAGCAGTGCAGTGGCAGCAGAGGGAGCATGGGTTAGCAGCAGAGGCAGCTTCAGCATCACGAGGCTTCCAGACTGACCGGGATGTCAGTGGTTGGGAGAAGTCAATTACTTATTTCTTGGTAACTAAGTTGCAGTCCAACAGTTAGCAGTGGCAATGCTATGGGCAACATGATGCAGCATATTGAGAGGGCGTTGCAGTATAGATGTAGCAGTGGCAGTGACAGTGTCAAGGGCAGCAGTACAGGAAGTAGTAGTGCAGAGGATGTGAGGCAACAAGCCAAGCATCAGCACAGGTACCAATGTGGAGGATCAGTGTGATGTTTCTATGGTGAAGCATTACTAGAGCACATTCCTCGCTAAGAGGGAGTGTTGATTTTTGCTAGCATCGGATGTGCTCTAGCCATGAAAATTGGTGGAGAGGCTAAGGCACATGAGATCTCAAAGACCCATAAATCATTTGGGGAAATTCCACCCGGATGGAGAGATATTAAAATAATTAATATTTTTAATCTGTATTAATATAATATGGGTGAGAAAGTTCTAAATAACGAGGATCAAGCCAAATCTAATCTTAGTCGTTGATTAGGGACTTAATCTTGGTCGTTGAATCGCCAAGAGGAAAAGTATAAGAGGAGGCTTGAGTGTCATTTGGAGATACACGAAGAGAGATCAAGAATTCGATTTTCTGGGGTTGGGTTTGCTGAGGAAATCGAGTTAGAGATCAGTTGCAATGAGGGGCAGTTCAACAAGGGATTTCGATCCAAAGCTAAAGAATACATAACAGAGAGGCAGTGAAGTGCCGGAAGAGGCAGCGCAAGCCCAAGAAGGGCTGACACAAAGGCTAGAGGAGTCAGCGTAGAGGACGCAGAGGGTCGTAGAGGTTGACGCAGAGGGCTTTAGAGGCAGCGCTGGGAGATTCTGTGGGACAGACTGGGAGTTGATCTGCAGATCCTGCGCTGGGAGATTCTGTGGGACAGACTAGGAGTTGATCTGCAGATCCTGCGCTGGGAGAGGGTGACGTAGTTCCAGAGCAGTGTTTGGAGCAGCTTTCGTTGTCCAACACAAGGAATAGTCAAAGTCACTGTGGGATTGATCATCCAGTTGCGGATTTTCTAGAATATCTGTCTCTAGATAGAGGTACTACTGCCAAGGATATTCTCTGAAGGGTGAGCCATTTCTGGCACCCTAGTTGTATTCAAAATTCTGCTTAATAATGCAAACCCTCTAATATGCTGCACCGGTTTTCCCAAATTGGGTTTTTCCGAGGACGATTGTCCAAAAATAACGGTGTCCCTTGTGTTATTGTTTCTATTTACTTCAGTGCATGATCTATATATCTGTGAAGGCTGCAGTTGTGCTTACTTCGATGTTTATGCAATTAAATAACTTGTTAATGTAAAGAACAAGTAGGAGATAGTAAACCAGAAATTGCAGTAGGGGTTTCTGATGTGTTAGATTTAAGAATTTTCACAATCTTATCTTATCTACTCCAAACAACATACCTATGCTCCTATTGTGCATTCCCACACAACCTTATGTGACTTAGACTCTTTGGTTCACACTTTCTTCATCACATTACCTCGGCCTTAGTTGTTTCTTGGGTCACCAGGATGCTCTTGCATCACCCTGGCTTTCAGAGCACTGATTTATTCTTTGCCGCAGTGTGTTCATGGTTGAAAGTTGAAACTAATCTCTATGTTTTGCTCATAAGGTGTAATTGATTCTAAATATACCTTGCTGCCTCTGAGCTACCAATCATGACAGATAACCTGGAATTGTACATGATTTATCAGCAAGAAGTCATAATTATCCAACCATAGTGGGTGCAATTCTGGGACCATTCGGGTGACATGCAATAGAGGCCAGGAAAATGTAATTTTGACTGATAGACACCCTGTGGCCCCATCTTCCAAGGCCAGCCCATTTTTTATTGCTCTACGCTGGAATGTGGTAACACATACTCTTTTATTAAGATATATAGACATTTCCCCGGAGAAAAAGGAAATAGCTCAAGCCTCAGACTGAGGGCATAAACTTTGAACCGGTCAATATAAGCTCAAATTTGAAGTTCACAATAATAAATGTGAACTGGAATTCGAACTTAAAATCAGCTCGAGCAGTAGCCAAAAGCTTTTAATTCTTCATAAAATCTCAAACTTACCATTCAATCCCATCAAAGTATATCGAAAATAATGCAGAGCAACCAGAGAAATCCCAGATTGTTTATAATAAAGCTCAAACTCAGTTTTCACTTCAAAAACATTGGAAGGCTCAAATTCATCAAAAACGACACCTTAAATTTTCAAATCATTGAGAAGATTAAAAAGTCTACACTGAAGCCAATCAAAGATCTTGAAATCAGATTACTCGGAGCAGGACGATAACGAAATGTTGGAAAGAAACTTTGAACTAAAAAAGGACAATATATGCGCAGAGGTAGCTCAAACCACAAATCCAGCACAAACGGCAGCTCAGAGATGCAAAATTGTTCTCAAAATATTACCACTGTTTAATCAATAAAAATATTCAGCGTAGCCTGACCAGAAAATAAGAAATCAAAAGTTTTCACAATAAAGCACAACAGCATTAACGCATAAAAATGTTAAATGCAATTTCAAAAGAAGTTCAAATCCTCGAATGCAGCCGAGATAACAGCTCAAAAAGTTAAATTATTGACAGACACAACGTAAATCTTCCTAGCTCAATCGAATAATCGGCCACAGTTGATTCAAAACAAAAGTAAACATTTACAGAAAGTCACTTTCACCGTGCAAGTTTAACAGAATTTATATTTCATGATGACAAACTCCTTAAACAACCTCAAACTTCATCGACCATCAATTGTGAAACTCCAAATTTATTGTTCTGTCCATTCAAGCACAACTGGCAATGTTCACATTTACAAGCAAACTCTACATTATGAATTTTCTGAAAAAGAGGAAAAGATTACCTCGCAAAGGGTGATCTGCATTACTTTATGTCGAAGGAAACGATTCTGAATGTCCAGTCCCTCAAAAAGCATCATATAAAACCGAAAATGGTTCAAATATTCAAGATGTTTCATAATGCAACTAATATAGCAGCTGATTTGGCACTTTTTCCGACGACCCACTTAGCATTTTTCCTCCGATCGCATGCATTTCCTTCGGCTTTCACGCAAGTAGTTCCAAAATTCCTGTCCAGAGCCCCCGACTTAGAACTGAGTGAGAAGCGGCAGTTTTATAACAAAAAACTGTCAGGCATGTCCTGCAAATCCATCAGTCCATGCTACTGAAACAGACTGACAGCAATATGCCTGGCGCTTAATCAGAGCAGGGACTATCAAGCACATAAGTAGCGAACAATTTTTAAATGCGACGGGCAGAAAATATGATTAATTAATTCTTTTATGATTAAATAAGTAACTAGAAAAATTGGTCGCAATAATTTAAGCGAAATGGATGACAACGTGGGAGAATGACAGCTCTCCAGTCGCAGACGTGACGCGTGACCCGCAGTTGCCCTTCTAAGTGACATTAAAATTGGATTTGCTCGCCAGGGTTGATTAGCTAACGAACTCGAGAACTATTATGTCCACTGGATTATATCAATGTTCATTTGGTCATTGAATAGATAATACTCATTATCAATTATTGTACAATATAATAAATATTATACTTTTTAATCCAACACTAGCAGGTTTTAATCAGTAGTGCATAGAGGTGACAAATAGACGGGACGCTGTGAGTTCGATTCGGTGTTTAAATTATTTACTACGGTTTTATTTATCAGTGGGATAGCCATGAGCACGAGTTAAGAGGGAATCATTACATGTGCTTTAGAGATTCGATTTTTATTGAGTAACATAGTTTGAGTATAAAATCATGGTTCGGTGGATGTTTATTGAATAATATAGTTTTAAAGTATAAAATATACCTGCACCGAGTCATAAAAATATAGTTTCTTTTTTCCTGTGTGAAACGAATTCAAAACTTGTCATATATTGGTTATTTAATAAGGACACGATATAGTGGTTGGGATTTGGCAATCATTTTGTGTTTATGATCAATGTTCTGTTTTCCCGTGATTCGATGTTTGTTTCAATTTACGCGTTCCCTTCCACATGATTGTATTGGATAAATTTATGAGGTATGAATGCTTTTTATATTTCTTAAAGCGTCTCTCTTTATTGTGGGGACAAATGCACTGAGCTTATGAGGTATGAATGCTTTTTCATATCTTAAAGCGTCTCTCTTTCTTTTGGGTATGGCATCGACAGAATTAAGGAACACATCAAATGATAGAGGTGAGGGACTTTGATCTTTACAGCGAAGTGAGTAATAAATTGCTGAGGTATAAATGCTTTAAGAAATGACGAGTATAAATGCTTTTTTATATTTATTAAAGCGTCTCTCTTTATTTTGGGGACAAATACACTGAGCTAGCATTATAGCATCGACAGAATTAAGGAACATATCAAAGGATGAGGGACTTTGATCTTTATAGCGAAGTGAGTAATAAATTGATGATTATTTCAGTAGTAATAAGATTTTAAAAAATAGTATTTTGAAAGTTTTAATGGATAGATTTTGGAATATTTAAAGAGATTTGAAATGGTAATTAGTAATTTTAAGTTGACTGGTTGATAAGATTTTAAAGTTTTGTAAATATTTTATTTTATATTTGTAGTAATTAGTAACATTAAGTTTAATTTCAAATACTTGTGATTGACTTGAACATGGCAAAGTATGAGATATAATAATATTGTCTATTATTTAAGAATTTTCTTTGGAGTTAATCTTTCTTTTTCATATAAGTGTAAGGGTGTCTACAAAAAACTACAAAAGAAAATCCAAGACCCCCAATGGCCTTTTTTGACGAAGCTACCCAACGCAATTCTTGTGGCTGTGGGGTTTTCATAATCATCAGTGAGCATCTACACTACACACTGGCTTGGAATGCTGGTAATGGGACAAACATCATGGCGGAGACGATGGCACTTGCAGGCCTGCTCGCTTTCTGCATCTTTTCTGACATCCATTCCATCTCCATTTTTGGGGATTCTAAGTTAATGGTTGATCATGTTAATGGTAAATGCTTCATCAGATGCACTCATCTTGCTGGCTGGTTCGAGAGAGTCTTGTTTTTTTGGGACCTCATGGTGGGTAGCTCTATTCAGCACATCTACAAGTCTCGGAATCAGGTTGCTGACTATCTATCTAAGCAGGGTCTTCTCCTCGGTACAGGTATCTGGTCTCTGGAGGTTTTGGCATATGGGGAGTCTTATTTCATACAGGGTTTCTATATCCCGGGCTTCTAATCTTCTCCATTAGTTTCAATGTTCATGCTTATGATCCTTCTCCTTTCTGTATCCTTTTTTGATTTCTCTCGAATATGGGTGGTCTTATATGATGGTATCCATCTCAGTCGCATGCTCCTAGCGGGATGCTGAAGATACCTTTGCTAAAGTCATACCTTTCTTATCTGAGATTTTGTTAGTTTTTTGGCACAGAAGTTTCTCCCCTGGTATACGATATATGTAATTACATGATATGTTACCTTCTGTCACTGTTTATACAGGACCAGTATAATATAATTCCGCTTTTTTCTTCCTGAAAAATATACCTCCATTCATTAGAAAAAATTTAAAGTAAAATTCTTCAACCTCTTTACATTTATTAAATATATTTCTAGAATCCTTATGCTTCTCATTTTATCCCATTGGAGAAAACCCTTAAGGGCTTTCATATGGTCTAAGTTTGGAGGTGTAACTAGACGCCCCTTGGTAAGCTAATAGGCTTGTATTCTCTGTATTATTTCTGAGTAGAGAGGACTTAGATTCATAGATATTATGCTTTAAGGGGTGTTTTTATCTCCAAAATGGAAAAAGTTTATGTGTAGATACATAATTACCTATACTAGACACATCACAAGTTTAGGGGGACCTATCTTGATCAATGTTGTACCAATCAATTAAGCAAGGAAAGACCAATAATGTACTTCAGTGCATGCCCCAATATTTTTGCAAAAAAACTAGCTTTTGAGGTAGTTGGAGCACATAAATAGAAATACCAAACCTTGGAAAACTTGAGATGATTTGTCACAAAAGTTTGGATCATTTTGTTTGCATTGTTTAACTATTAGAAGGATGTAGTAGTTAATTTCATAGATAATCTTTATAAGTCAACTTATGTATCACTAAATTTATAAATATTAGTTATAAAACTATGATAAACTCATCTAAAATAAAAATTAAAAAATCTAATTAATACCATACTTTTTTCTTATTTTTCTTATAAAATCTTAATATATAACACAATGTATCAAATAAAAAAACAAAATGAATAACAATGCTAGCCTTACATATTCTCGTCTTATACTAAACTTTTGTCTTAAAAAAATCATATAATGTAATCTTTCAACAATGAATCTAACACATGAAACATATTAAGATCCTACCTTATTTATTTTTAAGATGTAAGATTATAAATATTTCATTGAGATATATTTGAGATATTTTTAATATGTTTTTCTAAATAAAATTTACTTTTAAAAACTCTTTACTTAGAGTTTACCACACCTCTAAATCTAGAAAATAATACATTAAACCAATGTCCTTCAAATTATCACTTTTGTCTTAAAAAAATCATATAATGTAATCTTTCAACAATGAATCTAACACATGAAACATGCACTCATTATGGACATATTAAGATCCTACCTTATTTATTTTTAAGATGTAAGATTATAAATATTTCACTGAGATATATGTGAGATATTTGTAATATGTTTTTCTAAATAAAATTTACTTTTAAAAACTCTTTACTTTTGAGTTTACCACACCTCTAAATCTAGAAAATAATACATTAAACCAATGTCCTTCAAATTATCTCACCGACTTTGCCTTGCTACTTGTATTAGGTGAAGCAAGTTCAAGGCATCCCACTCCCCAGTGGTTCAAAGATGGTTAACAACTACTTTGCCAATAATTATGTCTTGTATATAAGTGCCGAGCAGGGTCGGTTAATTCGACCCTGGTTTACTGAGATCTGATCTTTTTGCTCGGCTTTAGGCGTTGTGGGTAGTAATGAAAGACAAATTTTGGATTCACTGATAGATTTGATTCCTACAACTTCGAATTATATTCAACCAGACATCATTGCAAGGTATTTGGGCATTCGTTCTTACCTGGGTTTGTCACAAATAGTTATGTGGGATTCGTGTCTTCAAAGACGCAAACTTCATTTTTGGCATTAGAATGATTTCGTTATTGGCAAACTGATCATTCTTAGATGAATTGTTCAGACTTCACATCTATTCCCTAAAATGTGTGTAGAAACTTGTCCCTAGAATGTGTGTAGAAACTCGGATAGGTGTCCAACTGAAAATCACCGCTTTCTTGATACCCATGAGGAAGCATCCTCAAATAACCATCACAATTGAATATGACCTTTTTGCATATCATCTTTATAGATTTGTTATGGGTTTGCGATTGTTGTAGTTATGGATTGAAGATCAATAATTAACGGTATGTCGGAGGCTCCATTATTCAATTTGAGATGGTTTGTATTTTACATGATAATGTGGTCGGATTGGATTTACTTCTGTTCAAGGACAGTACAGTTGATTGACAACATTTTGGGCTCACTCTCCCACCACCCGACCACTGCTTGACAATGACAATGCGTCAGCTGGTTGTTGAGGAGACAAATTGGCCCAAAGTCGGTATCGAGGACTCAAATTGGCCCAAGTCCTTGATGGATTCATGTAAAACAGATTGATTCCTATGATTAAGAGAAGTATAGAGATGGCAGTGGGCTTCATATTATGATTCGGTTAATGGAGAGGGTTGAGACGATACGGTCAAAGAATAAGAATACCTTAATGGTTGCCACCTCCTCGGGCTTAATGCGTGAGAGATGCGTCAAGACGGTAAAAACCAGAGCTCACGGCAGGGGATGGAATCTCGATCCCAATTAATTTCATGCTTCAGGCTATTAAATTATCTTTTCCATTTTCCTGTCCTAAAAGAAATACATATTAAAACCTCAAAGGTTGAGACGATACGGTCAAAGAATAAGAATACCTTAAAGGGTGCCTCCCCCTCGAGCTTAATGCGTGATAGATGGGTCAAGACGGTAAAAACCAAAGCTGACTGCAGGGGATGAAATCTCGATCCCAATTAATTTCATGCTTCAGGCTATTAAATTATCTGAAATGATTTAATGTTGTATTCCTAGCTGTTACGAAGTAAGGTTTTCTATTTTTATGTCCTAAAAGAAATACATATTAAAACCTCTGGGGCCCCTATTACCCTACCTCATGTGCATGGCAAAGACTACCTTTAGAAAAGGGATCTGGAAGCACTGAACAGCTCATTCTGCCTTGAGACAAAGCTCAAGGGCTCAAATTCACCAGAAACAACACTTCCAATTTTCAAATCACTACCCAGATTAAAAAGCTCACATTAAAGTCAATCAAATCTCTTGTAATCAGATTTGTCGTTCAGAAGGAACGACGAACTCAAAAATGCCCAACGGATGCTCAAAAGAAGCTCAAACTACAAGCATAAATGCCAGTTTAGAATTTCAAATTATTTTCAACATCTTAGAAAACACCGTTGAATCAATGAAAGAATTCAACTTAGTCTGACCAGAAAATAAGAAATCAAATATTTTGACAACAAAGCAAAATACTTTAACCGTCCAAACATAAAATACCGAATGCAATTTCAGAAATGGTCCAAAGCCTCAAATGTAGCCGAGATAACAGGTTAAGACGTTAAATTTTGACGTAAACAACGTAGAATCTTCTCAACCTAAGCTTAAACTTCGCAGGTCAAGATTACTAGAATTCAAGCTTGACCGAAAGTAAATTTTCACCGTGCAAATTTAAGAGAGTTTTAATTTTAACGGCAAACTCCTTTAACAACTTCAAATTTCAATAAACATTTACTGTGAAACTCAAAATTTCTCGTTGTCTGTTCGAACACCATCAATCTTGTTCCATACGGCTCGGAATGTTCACATTTACATGCAAATTCGACATTATGGATCTTCTGAAAGGAAATCGAACTAACTGCTGTAAAAGTAAAATATTACCTCGCAAAAGCGCCCTCTGCATTATTTTGTCAACAGAAACCATAGTAAATGCCATATCCCTCAAAAATTTATTGTAGAAAAGCAATAAAATATTACAAGTTTGGTTAATTAATTTACGTTATAAATAAAATAACATTAATTTAATCAAATGATTGATGGAAATGGATCACAATCTGTTCGATAAGGACAGCTTTGCCGTTGCTTCAGACGTGACGCGCTATCCGTAAGTTCCAGGTTTGTTGGCAGAGTACTCTACTGGTCTCTACAAATTGGTCCGAAAATAGTAAAAATTTTGGTATGTTTTTTGTTAAAATTTAGTAGAAATTTAAGTTACAGTTTTTAAGTTTCAAGATTTTAGATGTATAAGAATTTTGGCCCGAATTAATTTATTTCTACTCTTAAAAAGAATTCAAGCATTCAAATTATAAAAAAATTTAAAAAATAAAATTAACTATTTTCCAACTGAATTTGCGAACTCCATGGACAACACGGTTTGTTTGGGTACGCGGACCCATTTTATTCCCATAAACAAATCCTCATTTAATTTAAATATGATGGAGACCATTTATGTCACTTGCAATGAATAAGTGCCCTGCCATTTTTACTTTTTGATTTTATGATTTAATTATTAAATTAATGTCAAACACTTTCCCATTTATTTTGTTGCCTACTTTTTACTGTGAGTAATAATTACTTTAACTAGTCAGCATTAAATGCTGGGTTTATACCGTTGAGTTTAAAACACATTTAATTTATACAATTAAATTTTATTAGGCATTATTCATATGCATTTCTTTTTTATGATTAATTTATGGGATATTTTTAGTTAATAAATTAGTTTATATGAAAATTTATGAAAATGTAAAGTAATTGTGAATGAAAAGTTTTATATTCAATATTTCATATATTTAATTTATGGGTCATTTACAGCAGGGAAGAGGTGTATTAAGAGGTTTGTGCATCATTTACTTGATGAGGTGTATCTAGAGGTTATAGTGAGGTTATAGTGATGGCATTTTAGAAGTATGAAATTGTAACTTTAATAAAATAATAATATATAATAAATATATATATAATAATATAAAATTTTTTTTAGAGTGGATATTTTGGACCGATTTTGTCCAAACTTTGACCCACAATCTGTTTGTGTTAAAAAATTCATTTTAAATAATGAAAATTCACAATTTCAAGAAAAAAAAATTATTACCAAATTTAGAAAAAAAAAGTAAACCCTCTAATGATTAGAGTGTTCATTTTTTATAAACTAAATATAATAGCTAATTACTAATAATGTCATGTCCTATCTTTCTAAAAATAAGTTTTAATCCTAGGTTAGTAGTAGCCCTAGTAGTTGGGAGAACCAACGGAAACGTTTGGTTCCTTGTGATAAGGCTCCAAGAGTAAGCTATCCCTTTGATAGATTCCACCATCTTGGCTCTTGTGAAGTCATAAGTTATTGATATATATAGCTTGTCTCATTGTTGTATATATTCTTGGTGTTATAATGGCAACATCTAAGGGCTTTCCCATACTATTTCAACCAGTTACCAAGTCAACATGGTTAAAGACAAAACTATATTATTCCAACAAGTTAGAGTGAAATTGCTATGAAATGTTTGCTTGGGGTAGCTCAATTAGCAATGGCCATGAAAAAGCTCAAATTTGCAATGGTCGTGGAAATAAAGTCTCACCAACCAAAAATCTTGAATTCAAATCTTGTGCTATCCCCTAATCTGGGTGAGAAATTAGACATGATAAAGTTATAGTCTTACTATTCATTAACATTCAAAGCATCCCAAGATTATATGCTCGTGGCTTATATATCTTTCACCTCTTACATAACACACTTTGATTTTCCTGGAGTAGTGGCTGATGGACCTTCTTCAACCTCAAAGTCTATCTCTATCTCTATTTTATTAATATCTTTCCCCTCTTACATACCACACTTGGAGTAGTGGGTGATGGACCTTCTTAAACCTCAAAGTCTATCTCTATCTCTATCTCTATTTTATTAATATCTATCCCATCTTACATAACACACTTTGAATTTGCAGTGGGTAATGGACCTTCTTCAATCTCAAATTCTATCTTTATTCTATTAAGGATATGGTTGGAAACCATCTCTATAATTATGAAATTTATTTTTTAATATACTTAGTATAATATTGTGGAGAATTGAAATATATCTATCTATATATCTATATGTATATCTGTGTGTTTTATTTATTTATTATTTAATATAGGAAAAATTTTATTTGTTTATTTATAGAAAAATAAAATAATATTTATTTTAAAATCTTTAAATTAAAAATTAATAAATTTTATTTCATCTAATTTTAACAAATGTTTTATAGATTTATTAGTTTTCATTTTTCTACATTAAACTTATAATAAATGGATTTATTTATTTAACTTTGATAAAGAACTATAAAGTTTATTAATTTCAAAATTTATTTTTGTTTAGTGTGAAATCTTGATAATTATTAGAAAGTTTTTAAACACAATATTCGATTCTAGGAAAATCATGTCTTCTTGTCACCCCATGTTTCCATATGTTGGCTCTAACAATATGTGTATTACCAAAATGATTATTTAGGTTTGTCTCATAACATTACTATTACTCTTTTAGAATTTGTTTGCCATTTATCAATTTTTTTTTAAGATATCTAGAATATCTGGAGCAACAAACAAATAGAGTTTTAGTGAATTAACTTGGGTTGTTTCATATATACTTATATCATAATATGTATTGAGATTGATCCTAGTTAACATCTATTGAACAAAATGATACTAAAAAAAATATGAGTCCAGATTTTAGATTATGAGAATACAATATTTATGTGTCCAATTTTATAGCAAATAAATAACTTTATAAATCATAAGTTCAAGATAATAAACACCAATTCATTCTAAAATAAACAAAAAAACATATACCAAAATAGTAAGCATTAATTCACTCAAAAAAACCAAAACACATACACCAAAACTTAAAAGTTTACAATCATATAAGGAAAAAATCAAAATACAAACACATTTTCAAAATAAAAACAATCATATCTAAAAATACACAACCAGGAATCAATTAAAAAATCAAATAACATTTTTTAAAAATGTTTCAAAAAGCTTGAAAATAATAGTTATAAGTAAAATCTAAAATAAAAAAATCATAATTTTATACATATAATTCTTATAAAAATAGATATTAAAAAAATAATAATAATAAATAATCTATTTATATATTATCGTAAAATCTAAAAAATAAATTACATAAAATAGAAACCAAATATATTTATATATTAAACATGGTATATACACCATAAATATATTTTTTATTTAAAAATAAAAACAAAATTTAACATCAACGTGATTCCCTTCAGACCTATCATTAAGTCGAATCATGGACTTAATCATGTTGGTCACAATACCTCTTGAACATGTTTCTGAATTCAAAAATGAGAAGAATCATAGTCACATCCACTACTCTGTAAATAGGGTTAACACCAGAGGCAAATGTGCTGAACCAGAAACAAACTATCATACCCAAAACCATTCCCCATTAGAAATGTCGCAAACACGGTGAGTTGAGTTGCTTGCTTCATCATTTTAGTTTTTAATATATGGGTTAAAAGGTTCAATTTTTCGATAATTTTTTTACTACAAGTATGTTTAAATTCTGCTATAACAGTTCAATGGTAAATATATGTAATGCCTAGATGTTTACCTTTTGCCCATGACCTCGCTCTAGAGTTCCCAAATGTTGAAGCGTGAGTGGACATCCACGTCAAACCAATTCTACTGTAGCACCGAAGTTAACCTTTAAAGTTATCAATGTTGTGCAAGGAGGATCATGTACATAAAATTAAAAATTAAAAAAATGGTGACGTGCGGGACTATTTTCTAGTGTAAAAATTGCATACGTAAGGGACTATTTTCTACTGTACAAATTGCATAACCAGTAAACTGTATTTCTTCTTTGTACTTTATATCATCATATCAAGCTTCACATTGTATGATAATTTTGTCCCATCGCTCCCATCTATAAAATCTTCGTTTAGAGCTTTTCGACCGAACATTCCATGACTCCCACTGGCTGATTTATATCGTCTTTTTGTTTAAAAGTAAAATAGTGAATGATAAATATGGTTGGATTCGAAAGATAATAAATATCGTTATCATTATATTGCCTTGCAGATGTCCCGTAAATTTGTAGAGTGTGAAAAGGGAGAGGCTTAAACTTCAGTAATTATGAAAATATTTACTGATTTGATGATTTAGGTATTATTATTCATGTTATAAGGCTGTGGAAATTGTAATAAGTTTTTGGTCAAATCTATATTAGTTTGGGTTTGATTAAAAAAATTACAAAAAATTCTGTAGTATAACATTATACATTGAAATATATGACTTTTTAAAAATAATTTAATTTATTTTTGTTTAACTTGATTGGATATTAAATTGAACATGTTATTGCCATTTGTCTCTATTCATGTGCCCATTACCTCTATTAATTAACAAGAAATACATAGATCACATAAACGTGTACGATGGGCATTTATGATACAATTTGTTTTGGGAAGTTGATAAAATTATTGCTAATGTGTATAATCATTTTATATTCCTATTTATAAAAATGACTAATTATTAATATAATCTAATAAAAAATATATTAAGCAAAGTCTTTCTTAATCTGATCTCGAGGATGAACCACACTTGTTGGTTCTTAATCTGGTCCCGATGATGAACCACACTTGTTGGGTCCAAAAGCGATACTGCCAAAAATTTTTCTATCATGTGATTTCTACCAGAAAGACTTTGCTTAATTCATATTATTTAAATTACATATATAACTTAAAATGATTATTTAAAATCACATATGTAATTTAAAAATATTTATTGGTGGTATGTGAGACATATATATTTATTTTTACATTATATTTTTAACATATAGAGGGCACTTAGGTTATTGTGCGAACTTAACCACATAAGATAGATTTTACACTATTAATGAATGAATGATATTCAAAATAATCTCATATTCACAAACCAAGGTATAATATGAGATTTTCATAAGACCATGTCCACAAACTATAAAAAGCCAAATGTAAACTATTAATAATTATTTCTATGTTGCAATACAAATAATGTTAATTTAAGAAATTTAATAATGTATTTAATTACGATTTGAAATTAATCTAATTATGACATTTTAAAAATTTAAATCTTTGTATTTTTATTGTTTTCTACTTTAATTTAGCTATATTTCAACTAAGCAGCAAGGACTAGATACTATGTAGCCTTGTTAGACATTAATTATTATTGGACATTTGTTTTATTAATATGGACAACACTCTTATTAATATTTTTGTACTAACATGTTACTTGTTAAGAATATTTTGTTGACAATTTCTTTGTCAATGGCCTTCTTAGTGATAATTGTTGTCAAATTGGTTGAATATCTTATTGCACCAACATTGGTCATCTTTCCCTCGAACTTTGTTCTATCAACATTTCCTATCCAAACTACTTCAAAACCCCACAACTGAGCACCATAACTCAAATTGGTATTTGCAATGCCCCCACAAGGTTTAAAGGGTCATACCCTTAGTGGCCTCCTTGTGTTTGTAGAGCCTCTACATCAACAGGTTCATCAATTTTCCACTATGCACGCACACTTCACTAACTTGTGGCTACCAAGAAATTAATATAGGAATTAAGACCATTTCAACTACACATCATCAATGACACATGGCGCATTAGGAGAAACAATTATTGACATTTGCATCACTAAACCACCTTTGAAAGTTGAATGGGAATTTTGTAACTATTATGTAATTTTGTGTACAATAGGCAGATAACATAGCTATTTTCCTTTCAATGTTTTTTGAACAATGGCATCTTATCGAACACTTCTAACTATCCTAGCCTTTCCCATTCTAGCTCTATTAGCAAGTAAAATTTCTTTAACTCCTTTAAATGCCTTGTTCTTTCTATTGTTCTTATGGTTTACACCTACACTCATGCTGTTGCTTGTGAGACCCTTTATGGACTAGTGTGAGTCCTAAATACACACTATCAACTGTTCAAATTATGACTCATTATGCCTCTTTGATGAGCATTTAAATGCTCTCCCTCAAGTTCCCCCAACTTCACTCCCCTCCTTCCCCCCTTTTTCCTCTTCAACCTCATCTATTCCCTCCTCGCCCACCCTTTCCATGGCTACATCTCTATGCTCTCCCCTATACCCTTTCTTCATACTCTCTTCCCTATCCCATTTCTCCCAACGCCTTTCCCTTTCACCATTCTTTTCTTCCCACCCTTTAATCATCTCTCCACACATCCCTCTCCCCTCCCACATGCATCTCCCTTAAGGCCCACAATTTTTGTAATAGAAAAGACCAACTTTGGGTCTCCACAAGGACACACCCTCTCTGCAATCCACAACAACAACCTATTTAGGGGATCAACAAAAGGGGGCTCGGGGCAGGGGGAGAGGAGGGCGTTGGATTCATCCTGAACTCTCCTAAGGAAACTACATAGGGTTCCAACAAGGAAAACTAGTGGCTATTACACACACAATTCAACTATTTAGCATCACAAACGTAAATTTTTACTTGAACATCTGTAGCACTTCTTTAACATATGAGAACATTGTGATCCTCTCTACTAATTTAGTTTTATAGACAACTTAATCCAAGAATTTCACTAAGTTGACGGAATGGCTATGAGCGGATGTGTTCTACCTTTCAAACGAAGATTTGGAGGTGGGGTCTAAAAAATTAGTTCTCACACAATTTTGGCCTAAAACAAAGCTCAGGAAAACCTTAATCAATCAAGTGATTCCTTACACATAGAAATCTTAGAGTTTGACTATAAAAAGGAAGAGATTTTATCCTAGCAAGTAATCTTCAAATAAGAAATTGAAACACATATTAAGTCATGGGCACATGTTGTTCAAGGAAGAGGTAAGGTTACTCCCCTCACTAAGGTGGAGGAAGTGGTGCAAGCTACACTTGTGGAGGAGTGGACTGGCAGGGATTTTGAGTTGAATTTGAAGGTAAGGGGCTACCCATACTTCCATCCCTAGACTCCTTACAAGTTAAAGATTAAATTCCGTCGAGATACTCTGGAACTTTCGAATTTTAGTCTGAGAGGACTAGTATGGATTCATATCCACCCACTCTCTTCAATTTAGAGCTTTACGTGACCAATTTTAGGCCCTTTAAGGCAAGAAAAAGCTCTTATGCCATCATAGGATCTACTTGATCTACTTGGACAAGGATCTCATTGAACCATAGGTTTGTAGAGCTTAAGCACTCCATAGAGGAGGTTTTCATTACACCACGAGTAAGGAAATGGATAGTGACTAGAGACATTATGGTAGTCACATGGGATTCCCCACCTCCTAAATGGACTCACCTTGGGTATTCTAAACGATGAGTCACATGAGGCATCTAGGATTAAGGATTATAGTAGGTTGTTGGAATGGCAGTTAAGGTTGATTTTCGTCTTCGTTGGGAATATTATTTAACACTCTTAGTTTGTTGGATATCATTTTATTATCAAGACACATACTATTGGTTTATGGCATGCAAATAGAAAACACGAAGTTTTGGTGACATTGGAGGCTTCGTGGGCATATCCTATTTGATTAGGGGTTCCCTTTAAAGCAGGGTTTATATGGTAGCTCCAGATGAATTTGCTAGATTCATGTAGATGTGGGTGTCTAGCCTAAGCCCCTTACATAGATAAATGACATCCCAATTTGTTTTTTCCCTATGTCCTCTCACTTCATCATTCAAAGTGACTTAATAGAGGACCATAATTCAGATTTGTATGTTGATATCATGCAACATTTTAAGATGTGTGAGACCATCCTCTTAGGTGATTTCAATGTTAGAACCCATGCCCACAAAATCCCTCTCCGTGATCATTCTAGGGATGCACTTTGCATATAAGAGATTTGCCTAGATTAATTAGTAAGACTTCATCAATTTTTTTACGATGCCCTTGGGGCTCTTGTAATGTATGGTAGACTCCTCATATAGCTTAGTGAAATTTATAAGCTAATGTTTATGATCCTAAATGGACTGCCCTTTTTCCCAAACTCTAGTCACTTCATGTCTCTTATCCGTGGTAGAGGTGTTGATGTCGTGGACTATGTCATGATTAATTAGGGTTTTTCCCCCTTTATACGGGACCTTTTAGTAACATCATCCATTTATTCAAGCATTTCCACGTTTCTTTTTCCCCACTACTCCCCCCAACTTCCCTGTTGGACCTGCCACATACAATTATTCTATTTTACGAGGGGGGCCATTAGGTCTTCTCATCCCACCTTTGACAAATGATACCCCCATAATCCTAGTTTTTGTTGATTGAATCAACATCCACCAAGTATGATTGTCTTTCTTCACATATTTGGAACTTGTCATCAAGGTTTATCCACACCTTACAAGATCCACTTAACTCTCTCCCAAACACATGTCTTGCTCTATGAATTAATGGTATGACAAGGATTGTAAAGTCCTCCATGGTCAACTTTGTTAGCTTTTGTAGCATCTTATCCGTGGTAGAGGTGTTAATGTCGTGGACTATGTCATGATTAATTAGGGTTTTCTCCCCTGTATACGGGACCTTTTAGTAACATCATCCATTTATTCAAGCATTTCCACCTTTCTTTTTCCCCACTACTCCCCCCAACTTCCCCGTTGGACCTACCACATACAATTATTCTATTTTACGAGGGGGACCGTTAGGTCTTCTCATCCCACCTTTGACAAATGATACCCCCATAATCCTAGTTTTTGTTAACTGAATCAACATCCACCAAGTATGATTGTCTTTCTTCACATATTTGGAACTTGTCATCAAGGTTTATCCACACCTTACAAGATCCACTTAACTCTCTCCCAAACACATGTCTTGCTTTATGAATTAATGGTATGACAAGGATTGTAAAGTCCTCCATAGTCAACTTTGTTAGCTTTTGTAGCATCGAACACGTGTTCTAGTCTCGACTTTGGTCAGAGAGGCTAAGAAACACAAGATCTCCAGAACCCAAAGAACGTTTCAGGAGAAAACACCTAGAGATGGTTCAATTAAGTTAATTTGTTAGCCTCACTCTCATGTGATGAAAACAATTATAAGTCCAAAACAATTAAATTAATTAAAATTGAGAAAGTTGGATTTAATCCCTACCTTTTTCTAGATTGAGTTTGTTCCTCATGGTTAGAAGTCAGTTTAGGCTTAGTTGGTTGAGAGATTCTCTCCAACTAGTTAGGCTCCTAGATTAGTGTTTGGTTGAGATATTTATTTAACCATAGTGTCTAAGATAGACATACTATCTTGAAACAAACTTCCTCATGTATTTATTTGTACTATTATCATTATTTATAGAGAGAATTACATTGAGAATGAGAGGAACACAGTAAGGCTAAGGTTTTTTCCGCCATGTCTGGTTTTTCTATGTTTTTAGTATTTTTTATATGTGTTAATTTTATTTAATATTTTACATCTAGTATAAGAGCCAATGATTTTCAACTATGAAAGAGAGTAACCGAATCTATTGTGGTGAGAAGCGTGCTTGTGATACTGCATAAGTATAAGTATGGAGACTTGCTGAAAGCAGTGGAAA
This sequence comes from Pinus taeda, assembly GCA_000404065.3. NCBI lineage: Eukaryota > Viridiplantae > Streptophyta > Pinopsida > Pinales > Pinaceae > Pinus > Pinus taeda. The sequence continues at coordinate 18,297 of APFE030452332.1, read as the reverse complement.
GCAGTGGAATGGGAGGAACCCGGTCCTCTGGAATCCCAAGTCTCTCAAGAACCGCACGACAATTTAAATTTTCTTCACTAGATTCAAATCTGTTGACACAATTTTCAGTCAACTTCAATTTAAATTTTCTCAAGACCTGAGGCGTGCCTAGATCGTGGAGCGTGGAAGTCACAGTGTGGATCTCCCAACGACATTTTCGGATCAGAAGGAGATGCTCTGGATCTTCCCTAGGAAGCGATCTTGGGATACCTAGTGGAAGTCGTCACGGGAGGCTGCAGATCTTACTCTAAAAGAGCCGAGAACATGATAGTTTAAGGCAATAACTTTCCATTCATCTTCGAGCCATTTTCGATTTCTGACGATTCTTCTCGGAAAACTCGGTTCAATACAGGTTTATCTCAGTTGTTCCAAATTTTAAATAAATTTCAAGTCAGTGGCTTTAAAATATGTATAATTCACATGGCTTAAATTGTACATTCTGACAAAGAAGTCTGGGCACAAAATGCATGAATAAATATATACTAAATTTCAATGTTTGTTGGCCTTAAGTCTTACTCTTAAGGAAGCAGAGGCTTGTCAATTATTCTGGCAAACCGAGAGACACAGTAACGATGGTATGCGTCCGGATTCAAGCAGTGACAATGTCGGACCCATTGAACGTCCAAGGGAGGTAGTAGAGAGCATCCAAAATTGTTTGTACTTTTTAATGGCCTGTAAGACCAGAGGACTAGTCATATTACCCACAACTTTGAGAAACTGAAGCTGCTTTGTCACAGCGGCCACCAAATCAACGTTGATGACAATTTTCTGGCAACTTTGATTTCATTTTTTTCAACTTCGAGCGTAGTGGAGCGGAGTGTCAAAAGAGCACCTGTGTGGAATCTGTCATTCCTTGTAGATCAACAATGATGAACAGGGCGAATGGTCAACTCAAAAATCATAGTTGCATTTGCTGAAATACATGTTTGTCTTGCCTTGATTGTTTTTGGTTCACGACCAAATTTTGAATGTGTAAATGTGAATAGCCATGAGGTTTAAGGTATACAGTGGAAAATTTTTCATTAAGGCCAAATTCAAGGATTGATATCTCAAAAGGAACCGAATGGTGCGTATGCCTTTTAAGTTTAAAAGGAAGCCTTTAATCACTTTTTATAAAGTTACTTCATAAAGTTCATTACATTATTTTAATGGAAAGTATGTAAAAGCATGATCATAAAGGCTTTTTAAGGAGTGATCATAATTTTTTTTAATGAAGGAATAAGAGTGGTATGTAATAGTGAGGGCATATTTCGTATTTGCACTGACAAGTGAATTTTTTTAGAGAAAGTTATTGTTGTACTCCGAAGTGATATTTTACTTGGAGAGAGATTAAGTAAGTGAACATTCAGTTTTTGAAGACAATTTGTCTCAAAGATGAAAGGTTGATGTACTCAAATACTTAATAAAGACATATTTTTTATGGTGTTGAAGTGTCCTAGATTCGCCCGAAATTGAATAAGGGGATCTTAGGTACACTTTGTATAGTGATTGATTGTGCATGTTTTGTGTCTAGTTTTGACACCACAATTATCTTATTTAACACACACAAGGAGTCTAAAGCAAGTGAATGAAACAAGCACATTAATCAAAGCACCTGAAATTAAGAAGTTGCAACGAGCATTCAATCAAGCACAAACAATCACATGCATTTGTGCAACTACAACACATAATCAAAGTTGGCAACATCAACATTCAACATTAACAAGAAATTCAACATCATTCACTCAAGGCAAATCAAGTTAATAACGCTGAAAACTCAAGCATTCCAAGGCAAAGTCTACATCAACATTCAACAACACTTCGTCATTGTATAACTTGCAAATAAATCTATTTTTTGTAAATTAACTTGTAAACAAATTCAAATAAAATTGAGTTGAATTGTAAAGGTTCATTCTCGGTTGAACCCGACACCCAAGCTTGGAATTGATAGGGAATCAATTAAACCAAGTGAATCCATTGTTTTTTTAACTGAGTTATTCAAATCATTGTAAGTGTTTCTCTTGGGTGCATTTTCGATAGTATTCAACACCCTTCTTTTGATCAATCAAGAGTGTGAGTTCAAGCAAGCAAGCTCAAGCATTCAAGCGAGCAAGTTCTAAAATCCAACAAGTATTAAAAGCAAGCGAGCATGAGTTCCAGCAAGTTCACATGGCGAAAAGCATTCAATTGTTACAGATTCTTAACAATTTGATCCTCTCAATTGTTGAAGACATGGTGCAAATAAGCAAAGCAACTTTTATTGATATTTCAATGAATCTACAACATGCACATGAAACTAACTAGAGTCACAACTACAAAGAGATGAGTTGCAACAGAAGAGTGCTGCTTCTAAGTCATTCAACCATACAAATGAAGATAAAGATGTTGATTCCAAATGACTCATCCAAACAACTTCAAGTGTAGAAGTTGTTCATGATCAAATTGAGCTTGCTTCTTCCAAACCAATCATCAAGTTGTGGGAAGAATTCCAAAGTAACAAAAATCGACGAGGATTAGGATATGACAAAGATGAAAACAACTTGCATATCCCAAATTATTCTAAGCCGATCAAGTTCATCAGTGCAGGATTTCTTGATCAAATAACATCAACAAGCCATGAGAAAGTGGAAGAAAAACCCACATGCAAACATTGTAAAAGATAAGGTCACATGGAAGATCATTGTTTTGATCTCCATCCTTGTCACCATTGTGGCAAGCAGAATCATACATCGGAGAAATGTTGCAAACAAGACCAACTTGTCAGATTAAATATCAATTATGCATGGATTGATCCTTGGGAATGGTCGTCAACAGTGAAACGATTATATAAGTTTTACAACAGAATTCAATCTTACCTATTGCAACCAACAATCAAATGAAGATGGTACTCTCATGCACCTGAAAGTGGGAGTACAACAGTGAAACTCTCCTAAACCTAAAGGGGGGGGGGAGTTCAGAATTCAGAAATCAAATGCCCACTCGCTGATTGTCTCTCCTTTCAGCTGACAAAGGGGGGAATTATGGGTGGTTGTCAAGCTGAAAGTCTCGATAACATCATCAAAAGCAGCGAATGGGCATCTTCAAATCAGCGAGTGGGCATCTACAAATCAACCACTAGGCATCATCAACAAATCAGCCAGTGGGCATTGTCAAATCAGCCAGTGGGTGTTCATCAACATCAAAGCCACCAGTGGGTGGTCACCATCAAAGTAGCTAGTGAGCATTCTCAATATTTTGTCAGTGGACAAAGGATGTTGATTGCAAGCAAATGACAGATGGATCCTTTTGCAGCTTGGCATGTGATGGAGTTGTCAAGCAAAATTCAGAGATGAATTAGACTTGCAGCTGATTCATGTTCTCCTCTGATTGGAGTTTTTCAACATCCAACTTTCACTATTTTTTAGGCAGTGTTTTTGAGGATCAACAGTTTCAGCATAAGAACTTAGAAGATGGCTCCTGGTTCTTATTTTGGACTTATCATTGGGGGGGAATGTTAACCTCACCCTCATGTGATGAAAACAATTATAAGTCCAAAACAATTAAATTAATTAAAATCAAGAAAATTGGATTTAATCCTACCTTTCTAGATTGAGTTTGTTCCTCATGGTTATGAGTCAGTTTAGGCTTAGTTGGTTGAGAGATTCTCTCCAACTAGTTAGGCTCTTAGATTAGTGTTTGGTTGAAACATTTGCTCAACCATAGTGTCCAAGATACACGTACTATCTTGAGACAAACTTCCTCATGTATTTATTTGTACTATTATCATTATTTGTAGAGGGAATTACATTGAGAATGAGAGGAATACAGTAAGGCTAAGGCCTTTTCCACCGCGTCTGGTCTTTCTATGTTTCTATTATTTTTTATGTGTGTTAATATTATTTAGTATTCTACATAACTGATCAATAATTAAATTTTTCCTAAGTCTAACTTAGGAAAAGTGATTAATTAACAACAATTAATTGAGAAAGGTGAGAATACTATAGAAACTCACATGGATCGAGTTAGAGATTATTTGAGCCATTGTTGTGGATCTAATCATGGTCATTGGTGAGTTAATGAGAGATTATAAAAGCAACTCGACAGGGATGGAGAAAATACACTAGAAAGGTCGAGTTCCTTAGCAGATTGAGCTACCTAGTTGCAGAGATCAAGCTAGGGAGAGAATTTCAAGCCAGAAGGGATACAGAGATAGAGAGGGAGCAACAAAAGTGAATTCCAAAGGATTTTCCAATTCCGGAGAGGTAGAAACAGAGAGGCCAAGTTATTCCACTAGAGGTTGCGTAGGGACTACCTAGGCAGCTTCAGAGGGAAGTTCGATTTGGCTGAGGAGGAGGTTGATTCAGTTGTCGGAGGTCGGGATACTTTTCTAGAGGATCGGAGAATCACTTCCAGTAGCAGCAATAATAGCCAAGATGTGTGATTCAAAGGCAACTCTAGGCAATGCGAGTTATAAGTTGCGGAAAGGTATTCTCGGGCTAGTTTCTAAGCAAGAGTTGATTGTAGGATTACTTGTGAAGGGAAAATTTTCCCTAATAATTTTGGCCAAGTTATTCGCTGAGGATTGCTAGTTTAGCATCCAAATTGTACTCAAAAATTTCACTGCTACATAATAATAATAAAACCCTCATCTATTGCACCGATTTTCCCACATTGGGTTTTTCTGGGGACATTTGTCCAAAACTAATTGTGTCAATTTTATTGTGTGTGCTCTATATTTCTTAGTTCCAACATTGTATTTTCCACAACATTTTTATGATGAAAATTGCAGTTGTGATTTTATTCATTGTTTGTCGTAGCAAATAAACTGCATTTAATTTATAATCAGTTAGATGAATAATTTCCAGTTGTTGCAATAGACTTGAAAATTTCACATGGTATCGGAGCAATGTTGAAGATAAATCAGGAGCTCAATAGCGAAGGAGAAATTTTGCAGCTTCAGAGGGAGTCTCTGGGAAAAAATTCTAGGTCTGCACAGAAGCCATCCAAGAGTGCGAATTAGTAGAGGAAGGGTTCAATTTCTAGTTGTAGATGCAAAAAAAGTTTGAATAGCCCAGTAATAGTTCTAGCAAGTAGTGGTGTTTCCAGGAAGCAGTTCTAGTGAGCAGATCAGATATTTCATTGAGCAGATATGGGCACAATGATTTTGCAACAATTTTTGCAGTAGCAAATCAATGGTGGGTGGAAGAGAAAATAACATGAAATTATACTCAGGATGTCTTCAATAAATTTTCTAGAATTCTCCAACATGGCCATGGACATATTTGATATTCAAGGGGCTACAGAATTGTCTTCCAAATTGGAGGACGAATTTGTTTGCTTAACTAGTTCAACTTCACAGAGAGTCTCGTATATAGACAGTGGAGTGTCAACTCACATGACACGAGTTAGAGAATATTTCTCCAACTACAATGAGGAGGAGATGGACTTCCAGATAATGATGGGAAACAAGACTAAATGCACTCTAGTTGGAAGAGGTACCATTTACATACAAAGGGAGTCAAGAGCAAGCACCAATGTTACAAATGTCTTGCATGTGCCAGGATTTATGAACTAGATTTCAGTATCCCAGTTATAGGATAAGGGATATGATGTCCACTTTGTAGGGAAAAAGGTGATCATCAAACACCAAAACTGGAAAAAGGTGAAATAGATTGGGGTAAGAAGCAATAGATTATGTAAGTTGTAGTTTAACTCTCCAATGGCACTAGTGAGCAATGGCAATAACAATGGGAAAGACCTAAATGAGTTATGGCACAGGAGGATGGGACATTTACATCATGGAGCATTCAGAATGCTCAGGGAGACAATGATGATGTGTGCAAGGGGTGTGTGCTTGGGAAGTATGTTAAGGCGGCATTCTCAAGAAGCGACAACAAATTAGATGATGTGTTACAACTTAGACATATGTGGCCCTATGTCCACTAGATCTCTTGGAGGGTACGAATACTTTGTCACTTTCATTGATGATCATTCCATAAAAACCTAGATCTATTTAATGAAGACCAAGGATGAGGTCTTCGATCACTTCAAGGAGTTTAAGGCTCTAGTGGAGAATGCGACATGGAAAAAGATCAAGGTACTTCGCTCAGATAGTGGAGGTGAGTACACAGATAGTGACTTCATGATTTTCTATGTGAAGGAAGGCATCATAAGGGAGTGGACAACTCCATACAATCCACAACAGAATGGGATAGCGAAGCGGAAGAACAGGTCTATAGTTACGGTTGCAAAGGCGATGTTATATGACAAAGATTTTCCCAAGTTTTTATGGGAAGAGGCATGTAACACAACAGTGTATATCCAGAACAGGGTTCCTCACATGGCATTAAGGAAGATAATGCTAGAATAAATCTTTTTAGGAAAGAAGTCAGGAGTCAATCACTTCAGGATCTTTGGTAGCATAACTTATTTCCATGTACCAGATGAGAAGCATACCAAGTTGGATCAGACTGCAGAGAGGGGACATTTCGTTGGGTATAGCAAAACCTCTAAGGCATACAAGATCTACATTCCTAGTAGCAATAATATTATCATGAGACTAGGCATGAAGTTTATAAAAGATAAAGCCTTCAAGAAATCTTGCGAGATGCGAGCATGTGATCAAAGTGAGCCAACATAAGCTTTATTGGTCCAGCAATAGGGGCAATGACTAGGCTTGCCACAAGCACAATCATAGGGATCCAGTACAATTACCAGTACCAACATGTCCTCAGGTGCAGGAGATCAAGTGAGTTCGCAGCAAATAGAACAACAAAGGCAAGAAGAGGATTTGGTTGATCCTCCCACCACTAGTGGTCGAACAAGGAGGGAAGTTCTTCAGACATTGAAAGATGCAGAGGAGTTCATTGGAGATCTTAAGACGAACAAGAGAGAACATAGACAGTTAAACAACTACTAAGCGTTGATGGCATAGGTTGTAGAGCCTTCCAACTATCAGGAGGCAACACAACATCAAGTGTGGGTAGATTTCATGGTTGAGGAGCATAATTCTATCATGATAAATGATTTTTGGGAGGTAGTGTCGAGGCTTGAGGATAGGTCAATTGTGGGCTCTCGTTGGATCTGTATGATCAAATATGATGTAGATGGAAATGTGGAGAAGTACAAGGCTAGGTTCGTGGAAAAGGGTTATGCGCAAAAGGAAGGTATAGACTATGATGAGACCTTTTCCCAAATTACCAGATATACTTATATCTAGTTAGTTATATCCCTAGCAGCACAGATGGGATGGAAAATTCACCAGATGGATGCCAAGACAAATTTCTTGAACAAGGTGATAGATGAGGAACTATATATAGAACAACCAGAGCGCTTCGAGACACATGAGAGGGGCACACGTGTGTAGACTGAAGAAAGCTCTATATTGACTCAAACAGACTCCTAGGACATGGTATGGTCAGATTGAAAACTACTTGTAGAAGATGGGATTTGTCAAGAGTGAAGTAGATCCCAATCTTTACTATTTGATGGTAGAGGATGAGTCACTCATCCTAGTATTGTATGTGGATGACCTCTTCTTAACAGGTTCATCAGGGCTCATTAAGGATTGCAAGAAGAACCCAACATCATAATTTGATATGAAGGATTTGGGTTTGATGCATTACTTTCTAGGATTGGAAGTATGGCATAAGTGTGGAGAGATATTCCTTGGTCAAGGTAGATATGCTACGAAGATTATGAAGAGATTCAGGATGCAAGAATGTAGACCTATGTCTATGCCTATGATTACAAACTGGAGGAAAATCTATGAATCAGAGGACGAGAATGTTAACCCCACCTTGTATAGACAACTTATTAGTTCCCTCCTGTATCTAGTCAACACTAGGCCATATATTTGCTTCGCGATCAACACTCTCGGTCAGTTTATGGTGGGACCGAAGAAGAACCCAACATCATAATTTGATATGAAGGATTGCAAGAAGAACCCAACATCATAATTTGATATGAAGGATTTGGGTTTGATGCATTACTTTCTAGGATTGGAAGTATGGCATAAGCGTGGAGAGATATTCCTTGGTCAAGGTAGATATGCTACAAAGATTATGAAGAGATTCAGGATGCACGAATGTAGACCTATGTCTACGCCTATGATTACAAACTGGAGGAATATCTATGAATCAGAGGACGAGAATGTTAACCCCAACTTGTATAGACAACTTATCAGTTCCCTCATGTATCTAGTCAACACTAGGCCATATATTTGCTTCGCGATCAACACTCTCGGTCAGTTTATGGTGGGATCGAAGAAAGTACATAGGACAACATCGAGGCACATTTTGAGGTATTTGCGTGTCATATTTGAGTATGGATTGAGGTATAATCGAGGTGATGGTGTTAGATTATGTGGATTCATAGATGCAAATTAGGCAGATAGTTCAGTGGACAGAAAGATCACATCAGGGTGTTGCTTCAATGTTGGATAAGGGGTGGTTTCTTGGTGCAGCAGGAAGAAGAAGTCAATAGCACTAAGTTATGTAGAAGCAAAGTATATGGCAGCTATCATAGCTACAACTTAAACTATGTGGCTTCAGAAACTGTTCGTGAGCATGTTTCATCATATAATGGAGGCAACAAATATCTAGTGTGATAATCAGAGTTGCATCAAGCTCTCTGAAAATCCATTGTTTCATGACAAGTTGAAACACATAGATATCAGATATCACTTCATCACAGATTGTGTGCAGGGTGGAGCAGTCCAACTAGATCATGTTCTCACAAAATAACAGGTTGCATATATACTCACGAAAACTCTAGGAAGATCTAAGTTTGTCTATTTCAAAGAACAAATGGGTATAGTGGAGAACCCTTTCAGTAGCAGGAGGATTTTGTTCTTAGTTGCAATAGTTGCAGCAACAACAACAACATGAGATCAATTGCAGCGCAAAACAGAGTTGGCAGTAGTACAAGAGGTATAGTGCGATGTCAATAGCAGTGAAGATACAAGATGGTTCAACTACAAAGTGGTAGATGAATTAGAGTTTGCAATGTATTTGGTGGGCAGTGGCAGGTTGTCATAGTTGTCATAGTTGTCATACATTAGTAGCGTATGGGAGGATGCTATGAGATAAAGAGAACACCTTCCTTGCTAAGAGGGAGTGTTACTTTTTGTAGCATCATACAAGTGTTCTAGTCTCAACTTTGGTTAGAGAGGCTAAGAAACACAAGATCTCCAGAACCCAGAAAACGTTCCAGGAGAAAACACCTAGAGATGGCTCAATTAAGTTAATTGATCAATAATTAAATTTTTCTTAAGTATAACTTAAGAAAAGTGATTAATTAGCAAAAATTAATTGAGAAAGGTAAGAATACTATAGAAACTCACACAAATCGAGTTAGAGATGATCTTAGTCGTTGATGGGGTTCTAATCATGGTCGTTGGTAAGCCAATGAGAGATTATAATAGCAACTTGGTGGGGATGGAGAAAATACACTAGAGAGATCGCGTTCCTTGGCAAATTGAGCTACCTAGTTGCAAAGATCGAGCGAGGGAGAGAAGTTCGAGCCAAAAGGGATGCAGAGATAGAGAGGGAGAAGCAGAAGTGAATTCTAAAGGAATTTCCAATTCCGGAGAGGCAGTAGCAGAGAGGTCGAGTTATTCCACTAGAGGTTGCGCATGCAGCTTCAGAGGGAAATTTTATTTGGCCGAGGAGGAGGTCGATTCAATTGTTACAGGTCAGGATAATTTTCCAAAGGGAGTGAGAACCACTACCACCAACAACAACATGTAGGACGTCTAATTCAAAGTCAGTTCCAGGCAGTGTGAGTTATAGGTTGCACAGAGGCAACACAAAAACCTGCGCAAAGGTATTTTAGGGTCGGTTTTTTAGCAACAGTTGGTTGCAGGATTGCTTGTGGAGAAGAGAAAAATTCTCATAATAGTTTTGGCTAAATTATTTGCTAAGGATTGCCAGTTTGGCATCTATATTGTACTTATAAATTTCATTGTTGCATAATAATAATAAAACCCACATTTGCTACACCAGTTTTCCCGCATTGGGTTTTTCAAGGATATTTGTCCAAAAATTAATTGTGTCAATTTTATTGTGTGTGTGCTCTCTTTTTTTTCAGTTCCAACATTTTATTTTCCGTAATGTTTTTATGGTGAAAATTGCAATTGTGATTTTATTCATTGTTTGTGGTAGCAAATAAGTTGCACTTAATTTTTAATCAGTTAGATGAATAATTTCCAGTTGCTGCAATAGTCTACTTGAAAATTTCACAAACTTCAATATGGCTCTAGTCGCAATCACTCTTCTTATCTAAATCTCATGGATTTTTACCATAGTTTGCTCTACCATAAGAACATCTCTTTATCTCACAAAAGCGATACAATTTTTGTGCTTCCCTTCACCATTCCCTCAAAATATTTTTGCATAGTATTTTCTTGTGCCATTTGCCCCCTTCGTCTGGACCTCGCACAATTCCATGTTCTCCCATGCTTCCACTCTTTGTGATATACCCAAGCAACCCTTAACATAGGTCAACTCCTCCACATCCCTTACTACTTATTTTTGTACCAGGGTATTAGAGAGGTAGTCAAATGATCAATACTAATAGCATAATAAATCAGTAGGGATTTAAAAGAGATTTCTTCAAGCACAATCTTCATGCCATAAATTTGTACATTATTGACCTATTCAATCATGTTGTCAACAATGGTTTCCCACCGATTTTATCTCACCATATTATCCACCCAATTCACAAATTGGGTTCTAGTGCACATCGTAACAATTACAAGATGATCATGGTTGGTCATACATTCTCAAAGCTCACATTATTGATCTACATCTGATAGCATCTAAAGAGGTTGACCAGAGACACCTTATAATTAGAGGACATTCTAGTTTGTGTCCCTCAAATCAAAGCATTGATCAATTCTTGCACTCCAAGCCATCATTGAGGAGTCAAGACATCGCTCTTCGAAGATTCACTACTTTGTAGAATTTGAGAAAGTTTTTTACTCAAGCCCATGAGAAGCTCTGTTCCATAGGCTTGAATACATTGGCACTCTAGAGAATATTATGGTGGCCATCATGCACCTATACGACTCTATCTTGGATTCTCTCCATACAACACATAGTGTATAAGAGTTTATTAGGAGCATTATAGGGTCAAGTAGGAGTGCTCACTTTCTTTGTCCTTGTTTGGGATATGCATTAATAAGTTGGAATCCTTAATTCATAAGCATATCTAGGATTGGGTGCCGTCTCCAACATGTGTTGATTTTTATTCTTCTTTTTGTTGATGATGTGATCCTCTTAGCCTCTTCCTTGGGGTTTACAGATAAAGTTAGATAAATTGGCAATTTTCTATGACCTTCAGTAGTTAGCAATCAACTTCGTAAAATCAAGGTTACGATCTTCAACAAACTAAGAAAGGTATTCTCAAATTACCATCACTTCCTCAAAGAGTTTTATTGGGGGGTGTGGTGGGGACATCAAGATCTCCAACTCCTACACATGAATGGGGGTTCAAATGTTAGGGCCTCATTTTAGTTTGAGCCATGTTTTCAAACCCTGTGTCAGCCAAGGCTACACAACCTTAGCTTTGCTTAAGATAAAATGTTTTGAACACCATTTCCAAGACATATTGTCCAATATGTCTCTTGTAAATTCCCTTATCCAATCTAAAGTATTTTATGATTTAGTGGTTGTGGGTCTTGTTTATTAAAGTTTGATTGACCATGGTCTAGAGGGGGCATACCCTTCTCCTTAAACACTTACTTAGATGCAATAAATAGTTTCCATGCCCATCATTTTTGCTAATTTTGGTGCCCAACTTCTTCACCTAGAGGTTGGTTCAGGTTTGGTTTGGTCTCACTCCATCATGTTTGTGGTTATGCAAACTTAGTTTAGAGCTTAATACCCATATGTAGACTATTATTCATTAAATTCCACCACTTCGGCCAACCCCCTTGAATAGATTGTGAGAGTTTGATATATTTTGCAATCTATAAGTATCTTTATGAATTGCCTCCCTTGATACACCTAGTCACCTACTACTTACCGAGTAGGAGTTAGACATGTTTACTTGAGATGACATTTACATGCAGTGCACTTAAATCATGTGGACCAATCCATAAGATGGCTTATGCCCAAAGCTAGCCCTTTATGCAAACATTTCATAGAGTTCAAGGAAAAAATTGTTGCCCACTACCACTAGATGCATGCTCTTCACATCCTTCTTGATCTAGTTTATAGTGGGCTCATAGAGGCTTTGGGTTTAGGCTACGCAACAAATCAACTAGTTGAAAAGGATCTACCAATTATACCATCTTTGGGAGATTGAGATTGAGTAGTATATCATATTTCACTACCCACTTTATTAGAATATTCAAGGGTAGTTTCACTATCTATTTAGGGAGTCATTAGTCCTTTTCAAATTTTCTCAACCAATAGTGCTTGGCCCCTTAAATGCAAGAAGCCCTTGGACTCTTCCCTCGGTGTCAGGTTCAAACCTCATGGGGAGGTGATGAGGGTAGGAGCAACTTTTGGGGGAAATAAACTATCCCAAGGGGCATCAAAGCTTAACCAAGTGTTGCACATTGGTGACAACATTCCACCGATGGGAAGATCATTCTTCCATTCGACAATAGGGCTAGCCCTGGCCAAGGCTTTGCCTAGATGGCTTACAAAAAAAAACAAAACAAGCCCTTGGACTCAAGTCTCAATGCTTTGGATCGCCCAGACTAGTGTCATGCTAGGTGATTACTTTGTTCTTCCTAGTGTTCCCATCTACGAATGATACTAGGAGACATATCATTAGTAGTATGGCTAGAGCACTGCAAACTTAGGGTGTTATTTCTATTTGTCAACAATCCCAAAGACACACTAGCAATCAAATGAGGTTGCCTAGGTCTCATCAATAAGGGACACCATCTAGGTAGTAGCACAATGGATCTAATCTTCAAGTTCCTCTTCCAAAGAACATTCTATCCTCGCTAATGGATTTTAATTTGTTCGCATTTTTTGTATTCTTGATTCTAGATCTATTTCTGTCAAATATATTTGCATCTATTTAAACTTAATATTTAGTCCTAACACTGATCATAGCTTACATTATTTTATATTATGCCTATTACTTTATTTTACTTTATTTTATATTATGCCTAATCCTTTATTTAAAAGGAGTTTTTTTGTATTTCCTTTTTTAACAACATTATTATACTCAACAATTACATTAACATATTTTTTTAATCATTTATTCAACATTAATAAAATTATTTTATCTCTCAAAGCAATATACAAATTCCCTTTTATATTAATACAAACTTTATACCTAAAAACAATAATTTTGGTCATCATAGAATTCAATGAATAAAACTAAGGTGCTTGGTTCAACGTCTACGTGTAAGGCTAATTCCCCACAAGTCCCACGGTCCAATCACACTCCCGCAGAGGCTCTATGTACACCTATTAAGCTACTCGAGGTGCCATTTCTCTATAAAGAGCTTCAGGCTCTGAAAATAAAATAAATAAGAATTTCCTCAGCATTATTTTATCTCTCAAAGCAATATACAAATTCCCTTTTATATTAATACAAACTTTATACCTAAAAAGCAATGTTTTTGGTCATCATAGAATTCAATGAATAAAACTAGGGTGCTTGGTTCAACGTCTACGTGTAAAGCTAATTCCCCACAAGTCCCGCCGTCCAATCACACTCCCGCCGAGGCTCTATGTACACCTATTAGGCTACTCGAGGTCCCATTTCTCCTATAAGGAGCTTCAGGCTCTGAAAATAAAATAAATAAGAATTTCATCAGCAAGATGGGAGACTAACTAATGTTATAGCAAATAGATAACAATGGTTAAAATGAGAAAAAGATTGGATTTTAAATAAAGCGAAGTGGAGCAGAGAAAGCCCAGACAAAAGAAGCAGGTACTTCAGCATCTGCCAGAGTGGACGCGTGTACAAAATTATAATCTAAAATATATTTAGAAGAATATTATCATTGTGTGGATGTCTGTGTAGGGATTCAATGTGCCATAAGTGAAGGGGTATCAATCTCGAGTCACCACTTTTTGATCCTCGATACGTAATAATTGAATGTAACCTTTTGCATATGATCTTATCTAATTGCTGTGAGCTTGTCATTGCGAGTAACTTTTGCGTTGGAGACCAACCATTTTTATATCGTTTGGACTCAGTATTCAATTTGGGATAAGCATAGTGTGGTCAGGTTGGCTTCTATTCTTAAAGGCGACTGTGGTTGATGGATATCACGCCACCAGTGCTTAATAATGACAATGAAACAGCTTGGATGTCTAGGACATCAACTGGTCCAAGTTCTGTACATTGAGGACTGAGATTGGATGTCAAACAGATTGCTTTTGATGATGACCAGAGGAATAATAGAATTGTGGGCTTCAAAATATAGACCCTTACTGCACTAGTGTTGTAGTCTTACACTGTCAAAGAATATCATCATTGAGACAGGTACGGTGATGGTACATGCGTTCTTACCGATAACACACTCTAAAAGCTGAAAATTCCATATTTAGCGCACGCTTAAGGTGCTGCCTCCTTCTCCACCTCAATGCAGAGTAGATGAGTCCAATGGTTAAGGCCGGGCGCAGTGAATAAATCTTGATTTCTTTTCTTTTTCATATTTCATACTTTGTTAAATTAATTTGAAATGTCTATGAACAGTATGAACAGTCAGGTAGTTTGTAAGCGTGGGGTATGTTAATTTGAAATGTCCATTAAATTCCTGCCTTGTTACACATTAAATTTTCTCAGATCCGTCAAACCTTTAAAGAAAACTCTTCTCAAATCTGTCAAATCTCAGGAAGAAAAGTAAATAGTAAAAGCTCTGCGATTTCATCACCCTTCATGATGGAAAAGTAAGAAAAGTAAATAGTAAAAGCTCTGCGATTTCATCACCCTTCATGATGGAAAAGTTTATGACTACCCTTTATAAAAGGCTGTGGAAGCACTGGACCACTTACTCTGGCTTTAAGAAAATAGATTTATTTTTTGCCAGTCTATTGCTGGTTAAACCTAATCTCCATGTTTTCCTCCGAAGGTGTACTGGATTCGCTTATGCCTTGCTGCATCTGAGCTACATAGCATGGCACACAGCCTTCGATCGTATACGAATTATCAGAAAGAAGTGATTATTTTCTAACCATAGTGGGCATAGTTCTGGGGAACCTTCTGTTGAAGCGCAGTTGAGACCAGAACATGTAATTTTGACGAAATACACACCCTGCAGCCCGCTTCCATGGCCAACATATTTTTAAATGTTCTACGCTGTGCTGACGTAGCTGCATTTATTTTTTATTCAGATATAAAGATTTTTTCACACGGTAAAAAGAAAAAGCTCGGTGCCATCATACCAGTGCCGCCCCCTCATAACTCTGCAATTAAGCTGCAGTAAGATGGGTTACTTCACACCAGTGTTCTCCTGAAATTTTTATTTCCAACTCTATAGAAAAGTAGTTTTTTATAGAAAAGTAAATGCGCCAGACAAATAACGCTCACTCTCTGAATGACAGCACTTAAATCGAGATAGCATTGTGGAGAGAAAGCTAACATTTACTTTTCTATAGAGTTAAAAATAAAAATTTCTTTACTCCCCTCATAACTCTGCAATTAAGCTTAGACTGAAAATAGTAATGTAATGGGTGACCTCCGAAAAAAATACTTAATAAGGAAAAATCTTGTACCTCCTGGCAGTCAAAAACTCTTCTCTCGCCCCAAGCAGTACCCAGAACATTTTAATCGTTAATACACATGTGAAATTTACTATTATCCAAAGGTACAACGGAACCGCGACAGAAATCCGAGTGTTCATATATGCCTTAGAAATAAAAATACTAGACAAACAATATAACTAATTATAATATATATCGATGACTCTTAATAATTATAATATATATATAGGTGAGTCATAATATTGAGAGAAACAATATAATTAATTATAGAAATATATATAATTAATTATAGTATAAGTATATATACATAACAATATAACTAATAATATGTATATATAGATTTATAATTTAGAGAGTAATA
Organism: Pinus taeda; assembly: GCA_000404065.3. Taxonomy (NCBI): domain Eukaryota; kingdom Viridiplantae; phylum Streptophyta; class Pinopsida; order Pinales; family Pinaceae; genus Pinus; species Pinus taeda. Next base: position 2,259 of record APFE030452332.1, on the reverse strand, counting down.
CTATATAGATTATTTCGTAAATATTTAAAGAGAAATAATAAAATTAATAATTTAATTATAAATATGATACAAATAAGTCCGGAATATTTATAAGAAAGAATTTCAATATAATATTGAGTGTTCTATAATTAAGAATTTTAGTATAATATTATAAGTCAATGTTATTGGTCACTAATATCACTTGTATTGTGTTTATAAGTTTTATTATAAACAATGTTATTGGTTAATATTATATGTGACCAATATCACTTAGATCATATATTGATATATTATAAGTAATCAATACCATATATCTAAAAGAAACAGATAATATAAACTTCCAATACCATATATTTAAAAGAAACCGATAATATAAACTTCACAAATTTTAATGTTATAATCAAATCGAATTTACCTAATTAAAAACAGGTTTAAAACAAAATTCAAAAATTAAATTCAATTAAACCAATGCATTCACAAAATTTAAAAATCACTAATAAAATTAATTAAAAATTTCAAATATGTTCCAAGATTACAAAAAACCACAATAAAATGGAAGCAAAATTCAAACCATACATCGAACATAAACTCTCAACAAGTGTAATGGGCCTAATGGTTAAGAGTATGTGTTTCCTCCTAAAAGGTCATCAGGTTCAAAACCAAAGGGGAATAGAGTAGGTATGCATTGATAGACTTAGCAGTGAAATCGCCACAAAGGTCTCATACACCAATTTGGTGTTTAGCTTCGTTGTGACCTTGATAATAATAATAATAATAATAATACAAAGTTACTACTTAATATCTACCACTAACAACAAACAATTGTAATTTAAATTTATATACAATTTGACTAGACTAATGGTTAGAGGTCAGCAAGTTCAAAACTAGAGGATATCAGAATATGTATACTTAATAATATCTATGGATAGATTTTTTAGATTTTTGTATTTTTAATATAACTTTTTAAAACAATATAAAATTAGTCCATCAACCAATTATAAAATAATTTATTTTAAATAAAATTAAATAAATAAATAATAAATTTTCAAAATATCAAATGTAGACTTCTTGTCCCAAAACCCTTAACTCATACGGCAAGGGCTAACCAGCCAGGGGGGGGGGGGGGGGGGGCCCTGCCATAGGGCATTAAATCCTGGTACATGCAGCTTTATAGCAAATAACACACACCTTGATTTTTTAATTTATGTAGCCACCAAAGGCCTGTGTTTATTTTGTTATAGTAGCATGCATGTACAAGGCATTTAATGCCCTATGGTAACGACTGGTTTAGCCCTGTTACTCATCAACATTACTATTTAAAATTAAAATTAATTATCTAAATAATTAAATTAATTTAAAACTCTAATTTATTCTGTAATAAAATATATTTTTTTAAATAAATTTTAGTAATTTATATGAAATTTGTAATTTTAAATAATTTGAATTATATATATAATCTATATATTAACTGTTTACAATGAATAAACATTACATCTCAACCCAACCAGATCCAATGCCCTTAAATCTCGCCCTGCCGCCGCTGTTCTAGCGTAATACAATCGTTTATAATTATTAAAAAAGACGAATTATTGAAACACTTCTGGGAAACCATTCTGGTGCCATACGGTTGTGGCAAAGACATATAATTTTGACGTACCAGACACCCTGCAGCCCTGGCTTCCAAGGCCAACCCATTTTGGGTTGTTCTACAATTGAATCAGTAGCAACATGTAATTTTGACGTACCAGACACCCTGCAGCCCTAACTTCCGATGCCAACCTATTTTGAGTTGTTCTATAATTGAATCAGTAGCAGGGGAAAAATTTAAACAGAGGACTTAAACTTCAAAGTATGCGAAATAAAAAATTTAAACAGAGGGCTTAAACTTCAAAGTATGCGATATAAATTCGAATTTAACCTTCAGAATTATGACTCTGAATTAGAATTCGAATTTGCTTGGTGAGGGTAATGGTTAAGACTCAGATGCATTTGTTTTTTGTGTTGGGTTAGGTTAATCACTCAACACTCATATGCATCTGGAAAGCCTTCTATTACCTAAAACCTTCCGTATGGATCATTAGCAAATCATTTCAGGTTATATGGATTTTTATTTTTTTTTGAATAATGATGAAAAATCAATATGCATTTACTAGTAGCAACCATAGTGGTTATTACTGTTTTGACAAATTTATAATACCTTTCTTAGCTATAATAATTTTCATGTTAATTTGACTTCTAGAAATTTGAACTTTTGAATCTTATTGTTTATACAAAACTTAC
>APFE030452331.1:0-10519 GCA_000404065.3 Pinus taeda | reverse complement strand
AACCAAGTTAGCCTCTCAAGATGATTAGACAAACTTCAATAATCAACCCTAGTCAAACAACTTCATAGTTTTCACCTTCAATCATAGTTTTCACCTTCAATCATTGCTTCTTCTATACTTGCAGTATTAACACTGGGGTTTTGTTCAATAGTTGTGCTCTTTTTATCTTCATCTACGGATCTGCAATTTCTTTTTCTCTTTGCCACCTTTGATGATACCCATATAATTCTATGTGCTCTGTCAGTTTTGTGAAATATCTGTGATATTCTTCAAATTTTTGAAGGGATCTTGCAAGATTTTCTTGCTGTGTTTTTCCTTGTTATCTTCAGTTTCCTTTTTGATTTTGGTTTTGGAATTCTTCTTTTTGCTATCACCTTGATCTCGTCTCACAGCTGGCCAAAATCATGCTCTGATACCACTGTAAGATATTCCCTCGAGATACCTTAGAATTTTACTGAAAACTTCTGAGTTTATTTGGTTTTTCAGCACTGTGGACTTTTATCAAACGTTTTGTATGCTCATGATTGCAGGTGCACTTACCATTATTTTTATTTCAAATGAGTAAATACAGTGATAAATGAAGGCTCCAAACACACTTCAACAATGGTATAATTTTTTTTTATTAAACTTAGGAATGCAAATGCCACTGGCATGTATTTGCTACAGCAATAAAAAATCACTCTTTCTTCATCAAAGCAACCCAGAATTATTACAGCAATAGACAACTAAACTCAGAACTCATGATATTATATTTTCAACCATCAGACATGGTATATACAATGCAAGATAGTCTTCTTTATAAACAACAAACTTCTCAGCTAGAATAAATGCAGATCACTCTTTCTTCATCAATGCAGCCCAGAATTATGACAGCAATAGAGAACTAAACTCAGAACTGATAATATTATATTTTCAGCCAGCAGATGTGGTATATACAATGCAGGAGAGTATTCTTTATAACCAACAAAATTCTCATCTAGAACAAATGCAGAACTCAGCGTCAGAGGGAGATATACACAGCTGGGAACTCGAGTCACCAACAATAGTATATAGGCTCAGAGAATACCTTCCAAGCACAGCAGTCAGCTCCACTCAGGTAACATGTGAACTCAAGCTTTTCCACAGTGGCAGACTCGGCCCTTTTTCCTTCAGATCTCAATCCACTTGGAGTATGAAAATTCAACCTGAATAAGAATTGCAGAACACCAAAAATTAATGCATAAAATCAACTGATAACACTATGGACATACTCCTTTTCCCAAAATCTTCTTCTCCACTAAAGCACAATGTCATAATTGAGTGATCCCGCTCCTAAACTGGCTAGGGTGTATAGTTTTAACACTGAAACTAGCAACCATCAAAGAGGGTTTTATAAAGTTACTCTAGACTCTTTCTCAAAAGTTCTCCAAACTCCTAATTTTCAAGTTAGAAAATGCAAGAATGTGTAGAGAGTCCCTCCTCTTTTTTATAATTCACTTGACTTTTTTGCCACCCTTTTTACCTTTTCACTCCAATTAAATAATAAATGCATTTTTCCTTTTTTATGTAACAAAATGACTTTTATTAACTAGTTAAAACCACTTTCAACACTGGAAAATGCTTAATTCGCTTCCATGATTACACGGACCACACGAAGCCCCTTTTAATCATCGTGCTCTGTAGTTCTATTCGCCCTTATTCCAATGAGCTATTACACTAAGGTGTTCCTCCAAATAATCAGCTCCAAATAGCACTTTAAGCATAAATAATTAATATATGCATGTTGATAACTTCGTTTAATGGGAATTCTGAGAATGCAACAAAACCAAGAGTGAACTGTGCGAAACTGATCTTGATGATGAAACATGGTAAGCGATCCCACTTGGGCCCCATAAAAGTCCTCCAAAACTGTGGGGCTCACCAATGATGTAATCCTACTCCTACTCCTACTGCAATGTAATTCTACTCCAATGATGTGAATTTGCCCCGTTCTTCTAGTAGTGCATTGAGCACTATTGTAGTCATCTATTTCTCAAACATTATGTCTCCCAATTCTTGTAGTTGATCTCTTATTTCAGATATCCTCATAAAGTATGAGGCTATTCCTTCTTCTTTTGATACCTCCATCTTGTAGAGTTTTTGTCTTAATTAGATTACTTCTCTTGCAGTGCTTACAAAGAACAATTCTACAAGTTTGTCATATATTTCTTTTGATGTTTCTAATTTTGATACATAGGGAATGAGGGGATCCTTGATGGATTCTATGAGAATTCTTTGAGCCCTAACTTCCCTTTTCATATACCTTGCAAGTGCTTGAGCATCTTCCTTTGGTGGTTTGGTGATTGAGCCCTTAACATGTTCCATGACCTCATTTCTATGAGGTTCAAATCTGTTCTTTTCTTCCATGCAAGAAAGTTTGAAGCCCCAACCAATTTGTTGCTTTCCTTACAAAAAGACATTTTGACAGATTCAAATGTAGACATAAATGTACTTACTTGTGAAGATGCTCCTTCAACTTGCTACCTTCTTGAATTTGATGAGGATTTAGATAATAGAAAAACTTCTTCCTGATGAAGATAGTTTTCTTCAAAGGCGACCCTTGACTCCAAATTGAGGGAGATCACCTTGAATCCTTTGATGATGCCAACAACTCCTTTCTTCTTGCTTTCCTTGGATGGGTAGACTTCAAGATGCTTTGATTTGTAGATCTCTTCAATTTGAGTAGAGGTAGGGTCTTTTGTGCTCTCCTTCCTTGTGATGATGATTTGATCGAGATTCCCAAGAATGCTTCAAGTATAGACTCTTTCCTTGAACAAGCTAGGGTGTTGATACTTTCTTCAAGATTTTGTAGTCCTTGTCTTTGAAAAGCCTTAAAGATGATGGGATCTTCTTGATGCTTTGATGCCCTTGATATCCTTCTAGAACCTTGATCTTTGAGAGCTTGAGTGTCCCGTGTTGAGATGCCCTTCCTTGATTTGTCACCTTAGCTCCAATACCATGTTGAGAAATCTAGCGCAGAGAGATGAGGGGATTTCTCTAACAATGATAACTACTTGTCAAGACTTTTTTATTTTTCTTAATTAGGTTTTTATTTTTCTAGATTATTATGATGTGTTCTTCTTCATCAAATAACTACCACATCATAAAAAACAAGGAGACAAAGGACACACGATGTAGGCTATTAGCCAGGGCCGAAACCTCTTCAAGATTGTGAGGAAAACCCATCAAATTCTTCTTCTTATAGAATCTTCAGTTGATGAATTCCATGATTTAGACCCTTGAGCAAGAACTTCTCCAAGACCAAGTCACCTTGCTGCAGTTTTCTTCTTTAACTTCTTGCCTTCGCTCCTGATATACTAGCATGGAATTTTTGATGCCCTTGAATGCAGCTCTCGGCCTTCTGCGGTGGATTGTACTTCTCACACGTGTGGCAGACTTAGGGTGAATTTTGCCCCCTTCTTCCTTCTCTTGACTAGATGAACTCGGCTTAAAAGATAGATAAATTCCTTGACTTGATTTGGCTTTCTAGAGGTCTGCACTTCAGTGTTTCTTGTATAGGTAGATTCCCTACTCCTTTCTCGCACGTGTGAGCAAGATTACCCCAAAATAGCCCTTCTCTTCCTTGGATCTTGATCTTCCCTTCTTCCCTTGGATGTGAGGCTTCTTTGTCTTCCTTTTATTGAACTTCTTGTGTGATGAGATGTATTTTCTTGAATGAGGTCGAGTGCCCTATATATAGGCGACATCCTCATGCTTGTAGGTTGACTTGACTTGACCCTAGGCTGACATGTCATCTTGGTGTAGGCTTATTGCTTCATTTTAAGGCCGACTTGCTTGTAGCACTTGGACTTGGCTTGGAGGGTCTTTTGACTCTTACAATGACTCAAATAAATATGTAACATTCCCAAGAAGGGTCTCTCATACATGACAAAGACTTAATTGACTTTATGGCTTAATGATCAATCCTAATAGCTCACAATGGGAGTTGGATCTATAAAATAAAATTCCTTGAGCTTGAAACCGATGACTCAAGCATAAAATAATTTTATTTCTCTTCTTTACATTAATTATATATAATCATTGTTACACATGTCATTATGAAGACCGAACCTAGTTACATATTTCGACATGTTCTTCCAATCTTTTCATTTATTGCTACAACCTTGACAAGCTTCATCATGTACTCGCAATCCTCATTCACAAAAATGTTTATGATGATCAGTTGGTAACCTTTTTTCGGTTTAGATTTGGAGCTCTGTCATTATTCTCTCTCTCTGTCTCTCTCTCTCTCTCTTGGACACTTAGAGTTTCTTGGAGCACTTTGGCATTTGAGCAAGAAAGGCAAAGAAGGCAAGAGGAAGCAAGGATCAAGCAAGGAAAGACAGGATCAAGCAGCTACAACAGGCTTCATTGCAAGTATCGATTTGCATGTGTATTTTCCTCGCTAGATTTGACATGCATGGGATTGCATGTTGTTCTTTTCTATCATGGCATGGATTTTTCCAGGTGTGACAATGTTCTTTAGCCTAGCCTTGCCATTTCCTGATATCTTTGATGAGATGGGTTCTCAAATTCAGTTAATGTGGGATGGATGAATTGGATTTGAATTTGAGTGGGGTGGATCTCCAAACTGACAAACACATGGCCTAGTGGTCCCCAAACCGGAATGTGGATCATGGTAAAGGCACTAGCCTACTAACCCCTGAACCAAACTATGGGTTACCGTAAAGCTAGATTGTGTGCCTCGGTGGGACTAGGAATCCTTGCAGGTGAATGGCGGGATATACGAGAAAGCCAAGAGGTGGATTTCTCTCCGTTGGGCCTAGTAGTCTCGGGATAGGATGTACAGTAAAGCCCAGAGAGTATGTCTCGGTGTAGGGCCTAGTGATCCCTAGACTGGACTCTGGATTTCGGTAAAGCCCTCAAATTCCTCATGGTGTAAGTGGAGAAATCCGGTGGCATCCATGCTTATTGGTGTTTTTGGTGTGTTCTATGAGTCCCATAGTCATGCTTGGAATATGGCACTGGGGTGATTGGATGAAGAGAGACTTGGATCAACCAATCTATGGTCAGGTGAAATGTGGTAGTCCCATATCTGGTCGGTTTATTGCATTCATTAATGAGAAATTCATTCCCTTGATTTTCATGTGTAAATGTACTGATGTATATGTGGATACTATGGATGATATGTTTTATGATATTTTTGTCCCTATTATGATGGTTATATGTATGTTTTATGGCAGCAACTATGTATGGATCTCAACATGTTTTTACTTGTATATGAATGGATAATGTGTCTATGACCTAATAAATGATAACGCAGAAAATGACATGAGGGAGAAATGGTTCATAGTGATTCTCAGATAAGTATGAGATCCCTACAGTTAATTCTGTTGTTTACACCTGTAGGTTACATGTTGATGATATGTTTGACGAAATGCTTGTTATGGCTAGTAGGGGTATGGTTAAGGTATTACTCAACTTATTGCTTTTGCATCATTGTTTCCTGTACTTTTACTGATTTTAAGCTGTCACTCCATTATGGGCAGTGACATGGGCTCTGGGCTTGAAAAAATGGCTTAAATCCTGGGTTCATTGGCACAAAACTGGCAATTTTAGTCTTTGGTCACTGGCAGACAAGATTGTGAGAGCAACTTTGGGTTTCTTAATGCTCTCTTGCCTATAGCATGGGAGCGACTTAGTCCTAAGATGTCTAGAACATTAGTGGGGCCCAGGGACAGGTTATATGAGTGGCGACATGTCTCTTGAGGATTCTGGAGCTGATGTTGGATTATTGTGTGTGATTTTTGCATTGATTCCACTTCCTTAAGGTCACATAGTAGGTCGAATCCAATCATAGTAGCCTCTCGTCTCATGTTTACCCATGTTGGCTAGTTACTTGGGTAGATGTGGGAGGAGGGTGTTGCAAATATCATAAACAAATGCATGTATCATCAATGATATACTAAAAAGTATGTATTAGGACTCACAATTGCCTAGATCTACATATTTTCTAAAAAAATGTTGATAATCATCCTACACCGTGAAGCTTTTAATAAAAGCGTCATCATAGAAACATGGGAAAGAACCTAAGGAAGTATTACAATTGCAAAATACTTTCTGCACCTATATTAAACAAAAGTTGTCATTGTTGACATCAATAATAGACAACGCTAAAACTATAACATTCCCAACAAGGGTCTCTCATACATGACAAAGACTTAATTGACTTTATGGCTTAATGATCAATCCTAATAGCTCACAGTGGGAGCTAGATCTATAAAATAAAATTCCTTGAGCTTGAAACAGATGACTCAAGCATAAAATAATTTTATTTCTCTTTTTTACATTAATTATATAAAATCATGATTACACATGTCATTATGAAGACCGAACCTAGTTACATATTTCGACATGTTCTTCCAATCTTTTCATTTATTGCTACAACCTTGACAAGCTTCATCATGTACTCGCAATCCTTACTAGGAGGCCAAGGAAGAACAAATACAACCAAATAAGATATACTAGGACAAGAAGAAAAACAACACCATTAATGATTTAAAATAAGAGAAATACAAGATACTTATATTTTTGAGAACATGTCGGTTCTCTCTTGATGTTTAGCTTTCTTGTATTCAACTTGCAAATCTACCTCGTCGTAAAGATGTTATTTCTTCTACGAGCTAGGGTTTCTTCTTTTAATCAGAAGAAATTAATCCACAAGTCCTAAGCTTTGATCTCTAACCCTAGATATGGTTATCAATAGTTTAGCTAGGGTTTTGATTCCAAACCCTAATAATTATTCAAGTTTAGTCTAGGGTTTACAAACCTACTCATCCTTGCATTCTTTTTCAACTTCATCATTGTTTTTCAATATCATCATTATGAGTGATCAAGGTTAGGGCTTTGTTTAGCAAACCCTAGGGATTTTTTTACAAACCCAAAACATTTCAATCTTCCAAACCCTAGATCAAATCTCAATTCCTCAGGAATAATTTGATCAAACTTAGGCTTTGAAGGGGAGCTTCGACCTCTCATTATTTTTGTGTTGTTTTCAAATGGTGTAACCTTGGCATCCTTGCATTTATTTCCAATGCTTGCAATAATCTTCAAAAACTCGTCAATGTAACAACAACATTGTTTTGCAATAAATTTCATCATTTAGATCTAAGGCTTATTCTCAAATATTCATTCTAGTGCTTAGTTATATAGGACTTGATCAAGAGAGACAAGTAACATCTTTGTTAGACGCTTTTTAAAGAAGCTTCCAAACCTTGTTTAATGCTCGAGATTTCAAGGTAATGTTCAAATATCATTTGCACACTTGCAACTTGCCATCTATCATTGTTGAAAGCTCAAAATGTTAGTGCCTTCCATAATAAACATTTCAACATATTCTAAATTTGAGCCTTCAAACTTTGTTCTTTTGTTCCCTTTTATAATGATATATATATATTCAATCAGGTCAACTTCTTTCTAGTGTAATTTGTCTTTCTTCTATGTATAGAAAAGAATATCATAGGTTGTTGGTCACATTGTAGAAGCAAATCCTCCACAGACTAAGATGAGCTCAAACATATCACAAAGATGATTTCAAACTTCTTAGGGTTTAGATGTCACGAGGGACTTGTGCATAGGTCTCAAACTTGTCACCTACACAGTATAACATTATGACAATGATCAATTCTTATTCGATAACACTATTTTGCAAACAATATACTTCGCTCTTTATTTGTTTCAGAAGGTTATACTTAGGCTCCAATTGTACTACATCCAATCTTTGCATATAGCCTTTAGATCTAGGAGAAGATTATGTCAGAAAAAAGGGTTGCAAACATTTATTTTTGTTGGATTGCTTCAGATGAAATCTTGGGCCCCATATTAGAATTAACACGAGCTGCATATGATTAATAAAACGAGTTCATGAAACAAATAGCCAACACATATGAATTATAAAAGAGTTTTATTCCACGCCACTGCTTGTTATGCCGACGTATTGTAACATTATGCTGATTTGTACCCCATTGATATCATCAGATGGAGATAGGTTTATGCATATATAGTCGAGTCAATGAAATACGTTGACAACCCTAACATCAATTGTAATACTTCCAGACTTTACAAATCCACTGCACATCGGTTGAATGATGAGATTATAATAGTTGTAATCTTTGCTAGTCATGGGCCAACGTTTTTACTCATCCAAACATTCACAGAATGACAGTTTGTCACATGTTTTTTCGAAAGAGCCCCAAATAGTCTTGAGGAGAATGCGAGCCACACAAAATTCTTATGCGAAGAACTTCAACCATAAAGGTAGTTTATAAAGTTATATTTAGTCTCAATCTTCGCATTCATGTAATGTTCTTCATAAACTTCGCATGGTTTCCACATAAAAGAAGGTGCCATAGGTTCACAACTTTCCATAGAGAATGAGAGCCTTAGGTTCTCAAATTTTTATAGAAGATAGGTGTCTTAGTTCCGCAGTGAAATTGGGGACTTCGACTTCTACTTGACCTTCCAGATCAATAACCTAAGCGAGGGCAAAATTAGAGATATGATGCCATAGGGAGCTCACATGAACCACCACAAAAATCGACCCACAAAGCAACCCTCTAAAATTACCTTGCTACTTCTTGAGACAAATCGGCCTTAATTTGGCCTTGTATCCTAGCTTCAACTCGACCCTCTTCTTAGCACTATGTTTTTTACCTTCGACCACGTCACATATTCATCATAGGACGCATGCCACGAATAGACCTTAGTCAACACGACCATCTGGATCCCAAGACAAGAAAGCAAACACGAATCGACTTTCCAGGTCTTTTAATACTGCTCTTTAGTTGACCTCTATTACGATGCCGATTTTTCTAGGGTTCATAGAAACTACAAACGATTTCCTTCAACAGATAACTACTTCAAATGATGTATTAGCATCAATTTTATATAACATCCAATATCATTAAGCAATTATACAAAAGAAATTTTTAACCATTAAATATGAAAGAGTAGTAAAAATAACTATGAGGCAATGAGACAAGAGATACGAAAAATTACACTTGAGGCCAATGCAAAACCCACAAGGGGAAAACCCAAAAATATTTCCTTGTGAGAGAGATAGTTCAATGTTCATCAATAAATCTTGAAATAGGATATCAAGATAACATCTAACTAGTAACAAGAGCTACCAAGCCTCTCCTCCTCCTTCCTCTTGAAATTCGGCCTCCTCATACTCCTTTCTTCATTGGAACAAAGATAAAAACAAGAGCTTATTGAGCCTCAAAGTGAGGGGGAGAGGTCTCATATTTATAGTCTTCCAAAGTGGTCGAAAGTGTGCCTCCAAGGGCCCTAGCTGACTTGGGGCCGACTTGATCAAGGAGGAGGCTGACTTGACATTTTTTGAGCCATTAAATTCAAATCTAATTTTTCCTTTTTCTTTTGATGAAAAATACCAACCATGGCTATTATATTTCCAACAAAAAGTGACTCTCGAACTTGGAAGTAGGCTTGGTCAACTGTTTTTGTTGTTGCTGCAACTTTCTGTGAGTTTCCCTTGCCCTTTTTCCTCTATGGACATTGAGAAAAAAAATGGCCATTCTTATGGCAGATATAGCATTTGATCTTTGCTCATATCTCTCTTCTCCCTAGACTATTGTCCCTCCTTGATTTCCACCTTTCTCGATGAAAGCTTTCCTCTTGGTCTTCTTCATCTTGCTGACCATTGCCAAGGTTTCATTTGCTTCTCCTTTTCCTTGCTTGTTGGTCCTAAACTCTTTACAAGTCTCCTCTTGGATACACTCATCCCAAAGTCTCTCCCACTTGGGAATTTGTTCACGGGCACAAATGCCCATAATGAATGGTTTCCAAGCCTTAATGAAACAATTTAGAGCAATATTCACTAGCTCTACATCCAATATTGCCTCTCCAATTATTGCAAGTTGGTTGCAGATTTGTCTGATCCTCATAAGGGTTTATCAGTTTTGACCAATAACATATCAAACATTGCATAAACATAACCCGGAAAGTTTGGACAGAACAAAAACATAACCGAAATTGTCTATTCATAAAAAAAGCATCCAACTGGCAGAAGGGCGACACCTCGTTGCCAAGTGTCGACTCTAGAGATTGTCTGCGGCAGGGTCTTCCTCGATCAGAGACGCGTACTGGTACCAATCCTCCTCCTTAGCTGACATGTCGCTTCCCCGAGCTGAATGGGCGCTCGCGAAGCTGCCCGCATTTGCATGCGGTCCTGACGTGTCTCCCGGTCTGCTTCTTGAAGCCTGCGTGTCGCCAATTCTGCCCTCAGGAACCTACTAACTACCAACCATCTCTTTGCCATGCAGGTTGGCAACATCTTCGTCGAGATGTTGTTTGCTTGGGTTGTGATTGCTACTGTTTCTCTGTGCGGCCCTTTACTGCTCACCATTGTTCTCTGGCGAAGCAACCAGCGGGTCGATTTCCTTAGAGAAAGTGATGGTGACATTGGTGGTGATAACGGGTCGATGCAAGGTGCTATGGAATCGGAATTGCGTTGTGTGGG
>APFE030452328.1:25200-64366 GCA_000404065.3 Pinus taeda | reverse complement strand
TGATGCACTAACTAAAGATCAACATTTAATGGATTAATTGAATCATAAGTATTCTGGATATACGCTAGTTTCATTAGACACAGTTGCATATACACGTGGGTTCCCTTAATTGAAGTAGCGTATATGTATCTAAGTATGGAAATGAAAAATTTTTATTGATTTGATAATACGGATTCACCCCCCCCTCCCAGTATTATTTCCAACACATTTATTTATGAAAATAAAGGAAATTAGGAGAAAAGTAAGGTGAAAGGTCACAGGTTTCATGCGAGGATGAAATTGAAAGAAAATAATGGAACATGAAGAAAATAAAGGCATCATTAATAAAAAGGCTTATGAGGATCAGTTGGTAACCTTTTGTCAGTTCAAGTTTGAAGCTCTCTCATTAGTCTCTCTCTCTCTCTCACTCATGGTCACTTAGATATTTCTTGGATCACTCTAGTTTTGGATCAAGGAAGGAAAAAAAATCAAAGGAAAAGGAAGGAAATCAAGGATCAAGGAAGAAGAGCAGGATCGGGAAACATTTGCAATAATACTTGTAGGTAACATAGTGCATGTTTGATTTCTTAGCTGGTTTGGACATGCATGGATTTTCATGTTGGTGTATGGTTCTATTGGTATTGGTGGAATGGTTTTGTCAAGTTATGATAGTGGTTTTCAACCTTTCCTTGCCTTTTTCTAGATGCCATGGTGTGCTGGGATGTTAATATCAATTTTGAGCTTTGCTTTTCCTGATGGATTTCAGAATCTGGGGTAGAGGTGGTCTCAAGGTTCTTTCTCAAAGGCATAGGAATCCCTTGACCAGTTTTGGCGGAATATACGGTAAAGCCCAAGGCAGGAGTCTCAATTTAGGGCCTAGTTATCCAGGTTTGGATTGTGATATAGCCTAAGAGAATGGTCTTGGTTTAGGGCCTAGTGATCTAGGATTGGATTGTGATAAAGCTTAAGAGACAAGGACATAGAAAATTCCTCAAGGATAGTGATGGATTTCGGATGGAATTCCAAGTTTGGTTTTGTTGTGATCGGAGCACTGATCTCGGTGTGATCACGGTTTGGTGAGCGTAGACGTGGTTTAACCTATGAATTCCCTTTGTTGTTTTTGGATTGTTTTTTCCATGAGATCCCGTATTCATGCTTGGAATATGGCACGTGGGTGAAAGACTTGGTTCAGCCATGTCTACGATCGGGTGGTACATGGAAGTCCCAAACTTAGTCATATTTTCCTATGATTAATGAAATCTAAGTTCTCTTGATATTGCACTTGTTTATATTTGGTTTTAATGTTGGTTATAACTTTTATATTTGCATGCTTTTATATTGCTTATAAGCATGGCTAATTTCCTTGTTCATGTCATGGTTATTTCATGTATTTACTTGTGAATGTTAAATTGATGGATGAAAGACCTAGTTGATGTAATAAAAGTTCAATGGAGAAGTAGGTGATCCTTCTTGTCATGTTTCATAAGTGTTTTTCAGTCATTCATGCTCTATCTGGTATCCTAGACATGTAGGTTGCATTGATGCCAAGTATTTGAGAGAATGTCATTTCCAGTTGGGGATGGCCAGGCTTAGTCCTGAGGTTTATTTTTGTTTTATTAGTCTTTCCATCATGTCTTTGATGGATTATAGAAGTTATAACAAGTTCTAGGCAGTGGTGGAAATTCTGCACTAGAAAAGTGCCATGAATTCCACAGATGTTGGCATAGGTTTACTGGGAAAATTCCCTGGACACTAGCTTGTAGGCTTGTGAGAGCATCCAAATGTCCCTGGACACTAGAATGCCTATATCATGAGAGTTTCTAGAGGTTAAGATGCATAAAAGGTCACTGGGACCCAGGGCCGAGATGCCTGAGATGTCTCTTGGGGTTTTTGTTGCTAAGGTGTAAGGTATGGTTGATGTGTTCCATCGATTCCATTTTCGTAATGTCACCAAGAAGGTTGAATCCCTTATAGCAGCCTCTCTCATCTCATGTTTACCCCAATTGGTCGGTTACTTGGGTAGATGTGGGAGGAGGGTGGTTACATCTTCTCATTCGATCCCACATCAGTTCTTGCCTTCAGTCTCGTTTCTTCGATTTTACATAATGACCATAGAACTTGGTAAGGGGTGTCTTCTTTCTTCCCATAAATACTTCAGTGAAGTTTCCCTATTCCTTTGGAAGTTTCAGATGAAGTCATATACTTTGAGTTAATGTTGCTTCTTCCACTTTCTTCCTCCTTAATCTCGATGTTGATGTAGATTGTAGAATACTATTCTTTGAAAGAATGATGAGAGACAATTTTTTTTATGATGCTCCCTAAATATTATGATAATGTTATTTTGACCTATACTTAGTATTTTGAAAAGCTTCCACTTCTTTGGTGATGGGTGAATGATGAACTCGGAAATGCTTCTAAGGTTTTGATAAGATGAAGATCTTGATCTATTTCATGATATCCTTTTGTCTCGTTTTGATCCTTCCATGAAACTCGATCTTTGTGTGTCTTCTTATCAAATGCCCCTTCTTGAATTTAGCAACTTAGCTCCAATACCATGTTGAGAAATCTAGGGCATCAATGGTTAGGTGATTTCTCTACTCATGATAACTGCTTGTAATAGACTTTTGTTTCTTAATTATCATATTCTCTTTCTTGTACTTATTATAACATTATTTTCATCAACAAAATTATCATATCATGAAAAAATAGAGAGACAAGAGACAAAGTATATAGGCTTGTCATCCAAGGCCAAAACCTCTCACTCTTTGAGAGGAAAACCTAAACGATATTCTTCTTGTAGAGCTTCAATTGATGAACAACAAGACCATGAGAATGAACCTTGACACTAGAGTCCTCCCAAGACGAATTCACTAGACTCCAACACTAATCTTATTATTCTTTAACTTCTTGACTTCCTTTAGAATCTTTGTCTTCCTCTTCTCGGCTACCTTGAGGATCTTGGTGTCCTTCTTCTCGGATTCCTTGAGAATATTGTTTTCCTTGAGGTCTGAAGAGAGAGGCCTAATGTAATTCTACTCAGTCCATTCTAGTGAGGTCCCCTTCCCAAATATGATCACTTTGATGTAGCTGCAAATACTTCAACCTACTTCTGGTACCTTCATATCTTTTTCCTTTGCACGTGCGAGGGTGTAATAGCTAGAACAAATTAACAAACTAGTTTCACTTTTATTCTTTCTTGTTTTGATGAGATAGAGGCTTCTTGTAATATGTTTCTTGCACTTCGTTGTAGATTTGCTTAACTGAATTTATTACTTTGAAGTGAGTTCAAGTACTTGTATATATACATGTTTGATCATGTCCTTTAGGTTGACATGATCACTAGAAGGAGAGTCTGGCTTGACTTATTCTTTCGTTTTAGTCTGACTTGAAGAGGGCTAGTGACAAGGTCTCGGAGGATAACTTTACATAGATAAGTGTGACTCTTTACAATGTGTAACATGTCTTCATTACATGACAATGACTATTTACACTTTTACGACTAGATGAAAAAAATTCCTAAGGGATCTCAATGGGAGCCTATAATAAAATCTCTTTTTTGTGAAACCCACGATCCAAGTATTATAATAATTTTATTTTTATTCTTTACATATCTTACATAAAATCATAATTACATGTCATTATGAAGACCATACCTAGTTACAGTTTACAACATCAAAGTCAAAACTAGGTAGTGCCTCTAGGGTACCATAGAACATGCTTAGCTTCTCTTCAAAAGAGTTTGGTTGGCCTAACCATCACTTGGATCAGTTGGTTGAGTGAAAAGCACATATCTAGTCATGTGTTCTTAAGATACATGAGTGAACTCACCAATTGTCGATAAATAGTCGCATCCACTTCCTCACCTAAAGTGACATCCTCTTTCCTCCAATTGGTCACTAGAGGGGTCTCCATGGTTTTGAACCTATCCATGTGGAACGTATGAAATATCTCCTTGGAATAATTTCCTTAAGAGTCAAACAGTTCCCCATCACCTTCCCCTACTTCTAATCCAAGGAAGTAGTGCATGAGACCCATTTCCTTCATCTCAAACTCTCTTGCAAGTTCCTCCTTGCAAGATCTTATTAGCTTCTCATCACCAGTCAAAATAAAGTCATCAAAATATAAAAAAATAATCAACAATTTACCTTCTACAAAAATATGATAGAGGTTTTCATTCGCTTCACTTTTGCTAAAGCCCAAACTAGTGAAATAGCTATCAATACTGGTGTACCAAGACAGGGTGCTTGTTTGAGACCATACAACGCTCTCTTAAGTTTGAACACATTATACTCTCAATCAAAATTCTCAAAGACTTCTAGTTGATTGATATACACCTCATCCTCAATAACTCTATTAAGGGTTATTTCTGCATCCATCTAATGGATATTCCACCCCATATGTGTAGCCAGAGAAAGGATTGGTTTGATGGATGAGTACCTTTCTATAGGAGCAAAGGTCTCCTCATAGTCAATCCCCTCAACCTGAGAGTACCCCTTGGCCACAAATTTGGACTTCTATTTTTCTATGCTTTCATTTGCTACATGCTTCACATTGAATATCCATCTCAAACCCACAACCGATTTTTCTGATGGTATTGGGACCACTTCCCAAACAATGTTCTTTAGAATGGATTCGTACTCCTCCAACATTGCATCAACCCATATTGGTTTCTCTATTGCTTCCTTGAAAGAGGATGGATCAGTCTCTACTAGCTCAGTCTTTAGAACCATGTAGCCAACGTACTAATCTAGTGACCTTTTCTATCTCCGCTAATTTGAAGGGGCACCCACATTCTCCTTGACATCCTATGCAAGTCTCTCAACTTCCTTTGTTCTCTTCCTGCCTTCTGTGGATGGTTCTGCTTGAGTGTTCATCTCCACTCTCTCCTCCTCAACTAAAAACATCATGTGGCTACTCCTATGGTGGGATATGAAGCTCCCTCTCAATATAGAACTGCATGGATTTATCTTCATCAAATTATACATCCCTTATCACAACTGTCATTCTCAGGGATTAAAATAAACATAGTAATTGTGGGGAGTTTCTTTGTAACCCGCAAATACCCCCAACTCTGTTGTTAGCTCTAGATTCTTCCTTGATTATTTGGAGACATGGAAGTAGACAGAGGATCCAAAAATATTAAAGTACGAAACATCTAGATTCCTCCCTAAGAAATCCTCCTCTGGTGTGATCATGCAAAGAATCTAATGAGGGCACCCATTTTTCAAATATACCATTATGTTGCATGCTTCAACCCATAAGTGTAGAGGTATGATTTGGTCATGCAACATCACCCATGTTGCTCCCATAATGCTACAGTTATTCCTATCACCCACCCCATTATGTTGTGG
Organism: Pinus taeda; assembly: GCA_000404065.3. Taxonomy (NCBI): domain Eukaryota; kingdom Viridiplantae; phylum Streptophyta; class Pinopsida; order Pinales; family Pinaceae; genus Pinus; species Pinus taeda. Next base: position 59,036 of record APFE030452328.1, on the reverse strand, counting down.
GTTGTGGAGTGATGCCAACTCTCATTGAATGCCTTATTTTGCATAGAAACTTTTAAACTCATTTGACACAGACTCACCTCCATTATCGCTCCTAAGAGCCTTCACCTTCTTGCTTGTTTCTTTCTCCACCAGTGCCTTGAACTCTAAGAACTTGGAGAAAGTATCATCCTTCTTCCGCATGAAGAAGCTCCAACATTTCCATGGGAATTCATCAATAAATATGACAAAATACTTGTTATTGATAGTGGAGGCTTTGTGGAAAGGTACAAAAACATCAGAGTGGATCATTTCAAGGACTGCATGTGCTATGTTTTCTCGATCATGGAAAGTGGATTTTGTGTACTTCCCCAAGGTACACCCTTTGCATGTGTCCTTATGCTCTAATGCTCCTTTGGGCAGACCTGTGGTAATCTGTTACATGATCTTCAAAGCGCCATGATGCAAATGACTAAGTATTATATGCCAAATTTCACCAATCGTGGTTTTGCACCTTATTCGCCTTTTTGCACAATGCAACACAATCCTCCACATCTAGCTTGTAGAGGTTCTTCACACGAACCCTTATCTGCTTCACTTGTCTCATGGCTATGTGTCCCAAGAACATCTTTCCTTTGCTAAATATCACATCATAACCATGGTCTTCCAAAACTGCAATGAAGGAAGGTTCTTCTTTAGACCCATAATAAACATCACATCCTTTATCTTGAAAGGGGAGCCTCCTGTTGGGTGTGGAGCATGATCATTTATAAGTCTTTTGTTTCAGCCAGATGTATACCCTAGGAAGTTTTTACACCCCTCCACGCGGGGGGGTGCGGGCGGGACTTGTCCCCCCCACGGGGGTTTGGGGGGGGCGATCCCCCCTAGCTGGGGGGTCCGGGGACCAGTGGTCTCTCGTCCGGGGTTTCGGGGGCAGCGCCCCCAAAGCTAAAAATACATGTAAAATTTCCTTGTAAAAGTATAGTAATTTCTAGTCAATATGGGCCATTCATTAGGTAGATGATCTGACAGTAGAACTTATGGTTAGTTTAGGGTTTGTTTCCCTAGAAGGCAACCCCTCCCTTTGTATGAGTACATTGTATTGAGGTTGTGTAATAGATGTATTCTCTGAGTGAGAAACAGAGAGGTGAGATTGTGAGAGAAAACAAAGGATATTACAATGGATCTACTGTAGGTTGTGTCTTCTTCATTTTGCTGGATAATAGAAAGGAAGGACTAGTTGTTTGGGGTGGATATAGACCAAACTGGGTGAACCACGTATATATGTGTCTCTCTGGTTTTATGTGTTTGTGTTTTTCCACATATTATATGTCTTGCATTTCTCTGTCATATATAATATTTTTCTAACAACTGGTATCAGAGTCAAAGGTCTATTGGCTGACAAACTCGCAAGAGAGAAGGGTTCTTGGTTCAAGTGGGAGCAATGGCGGAAGATGGTAAGTTTAGGGTTGAGAAATTTAACGGCCAAAACTTCTTGCTGTGGAAGATTATCTGTATGAGAAAGATCTGTACCTACCATTGGGCGGAAAAACAAATATGTTGATGGGTATGACAGATGAAGAATGGAACCTTCTCAATAGAAACACACTCAAAACAGTACGGCTCTGCCTAGCAGTGTCGGTTTCCTTCAACATTTCAAAGGAAATAATGACTGAGGGTTTGATTAAGGCATTGGCGAAACTATATGAAAAACCGTCGGCCTCAAACAAGGTATTTATTATCAAATGGTTATTTAATATGAATATGTCGAAAGGTGGATCTGTTGAAAACCATTTAAATTATTTTAATATTGTTACAAGTCAATTAAGTTCTATAGGGGTAAAATTTGATGATGAAGTTAGAGCTTTGTTATTCTTGTGCTCATTGCCAGAAAGTTGGAATGGTTTAGTAATGGCCATTAGTAACTCTATTTCTGGATCTAGTACTTTAAAGTTTGATGATGTTGTCGGTGTTATCCTTAGCGAAGAAATGTGACCAAAAAGCTCCGGTGAGACATTAGGTAATGCTTTGAGTGGAGAGTCTAGGGAAATAAAAATGGAAAGAGGAAAGAGCTTAGGATATCACAGTAAATCAAGGAAAGGCAGATCCAAGTCTAGATCAGGGATAATGTGCTGGAAATGCAGAAAGAAAGGACACCTAAAGAAAGACTGTAGATCTTGGAAGGGAAAAGAAGGAGAAGCACAAAAAGAAAACAATCATGAAGCAAATGTGACAGGTGAGGTGTTACAAGATGCTTTGATTCTTTCTTTCGAAAATACTACTGATTCCTTGGTGGTAGATTCAGGGGCCTCATTCCATGCCACACTTGATAATAAATATTTTCATGACTATGTTCAAAGAGATTTTGGACAAGTCCATTTGGGTGATGATAAACCCTGTAAAATTTTTGGAATGGTAAGGTTCTTGTAAAATAGTAGAATGGAAACCAATGGCTACTAAAGGAGGTAAGGCATGTTCCAGATCTGAAAAAATTCTGATTTCAACAAGGTAGTTAGGTTGTGAAGGTTGTGTGACAACATTCACAAATAAATCTTGGAAGGTCACCAAAGGAGCCCTAGTAACAAAAAAAGGCGAAAAGGTTGGTACATTGTATTTATGCAATGGTATTTCTAAATTTGTTAATTCTTTAACTTCCAAAGGAGTAGATGCAACATTATGGCATCATAGGCTCAGACACATGAGTGAGAAGGGGATGAAGATTCTTCACTCAAGGAATTTGTTGCTAGGTTTGAAGAATGTTGATTTGGACTTCTGTGAGAATTGCATTAATGGAAAAAAGAAGAGAGTCAGATTTCGCAGAGTTGGGAACGAAAAGAAGAGCGAAAAATTAGTGCTTGTGCATACATATGTATGGGGACCTACTCAAGTATCATCTCTCGGTGGCTTTCATTATTATGTTATTTTTCTTAATGATGCAACTAGAAAAACTTGGATTTATTTTATTAAGAATAAATCTAATGTATTTGATACTTTGAAGAAATGGAAAGCTTTGGTTGATATTGAGACAGGAAAGAAATTGAAGTGTCTCAAATCAGACAATTGAGGTGAATATTGCAGCAAAGAGTTTGATAGGTACTGTTCAGAGCATGGAATTCACAGAGAGAATACAGTTCCAAGAACACCACAAGAAAATGGTGTGTCAGAAAGGATGAACAGAACAATCATGGAGCGTGCAAGGTCCATGAGATTGCATGCAGGATTGCCTTTACAATTTTGGGCAGATGCTGTAGATACTATTGTTTATCTAATAAATAGAGGGCCTTCAAGTTCCTTAGATGGTGGTATTCCAAAGGAAGCATGGACAGGTAAAAAGGTAAACTACTCTTTTTTAAAGCCTTTTGGTTGTGAGGCCTTTGTCCATATCAATAAAGAAAATAGAACAAAGCTTGAGGCAAAATCAAAGAAATGTACCTTTATTGGATATGGTGTTAATGATTTTGGTTATCGCTTATATGATTATGAAAATCACAAAACCATTAGGAGTAGATATGTAATATTCAATGAAAAGGTCTTGTATAAGAATGAGTTGTAGGAAAAGAAATAGGAAAAAGAAAACAAGGAATACACAGTTCTTGATGAGATCACTAAAAAAATTAAGGTGCCTGAAAATAATAATAATCAACAAACACAACAATAGCAACCACCACAACAGCAACAGGCACCCCAAACACCTGAAAGTGGTGTTAGAAGATCTACCAGGATAAGTGTACCCCCTGAATGATACTCTCCTTCATTATATTATTTATTGTTGACTGATTCTGGTGAACCTGAATGTTATGAAGAAGCAATGCAGGTTGAAAGAAGGAAGAAGTGGGAGCTATACATGGAAGAAGAGATGGACTCCTTAATGCATAACTAGACTTGGGACTTAGTTAGGTTGCCTGCAGGGAAAACTACATTGAAGAATAAATGGGTTTACATCCTGAAGGAAGAAGATGGAGGAAAACAAAGGTACAAAGCTAGACTTTTGGTGAAGGGGTTTGCACAAAAGAAAGGTATTTATTTTGATGAAATATTTTCTCCTATTGTTAAAATGACTTCAATCAGAATTGTTTTAAGTCTAGTAGCAGTTGAAGATTTGCATCTTGATCAGTTAGATGTAAAGACAACCTTTCTCCATGGGGATTTGGAAGAAGATATATATATATAGTAGCCACAAGGATATGAGGTGAAACGGAAGGAGAAACTAGTGTGCAGGTTGAAGAAGAGCTTGTATGGCTTAACACAGGCTCCAAGGCTGTGGTATCTAAAATTTGACAAGTTTATGTCTGAACAAGGTTATACTAGATGTCGCTCTGATCATTGTGTTTATCTGAAAAAGAAAAATTATGGAAGCTATATTATATTGTTATTGTATGTGGATGACATGCTTGTTGCAGGGTCTAACATGCAGGAAATAAATGTGCTCAAAAGAAAACTGGCAAATTCATTTGCAATGAAGGATTTGGGAGCTACAAAACAAATCCTTGGTATGAGAATAACTAGAGACAGGAAAAATCTAAATTAACATTGTCTCAGAATGAGTACATACAAAAGGTGTTGAAAAGATTTAACATGCACAATGCAAAACCAGTTAGTACACCTTTTGCTAGCCATTTCAAACTTAGTAAGGAAATGTGCCCAAAGTCCAAAGAAGACATGGATTATATGTCTAAAGTTCCATTTGCATCAGCAGTTGGAAGCTTAATGTATGCAATGGTTTGCACAAGGCCTGATATACACATGCAGTAGGAGTTTTAAGCAGGTACATGAACAATCCAGGAAAGGAACATTGGATGGTAGTGAAATGGATTCTCAGATATTTGAAAGGTACCACAAATCAAGCATTATGCTTTGTTGGTTCAAACATTTCTCTACAGGGATATTTTGATGCAAATATGGTAGGTGACAAAGGTAACAGGACAAGCACTACAGGATATGTATTTACTGTAGGTGGAACAACTGTCAGTTGGGTTTCAAAATCCAAAGTTTTGTTGCACTTTCAACAACAGAAGCAGAGTATGTTACTGCTAGAGAGGCTAGTAAAGAAATGATTTGGTTACAAAGGTTTATGGGTGAATTGGGTAAGAAGCATGATATGGGAACGTTATACAGTGATAGCCAAAGTGCCATTCATCTTGCAAAGAACTCATCATTTCATTCTAGGAATAAACACATATAGCTCAAGTACCATTTCATATGATCAATTTTGGAAGATGGAGAGTTGAAGCTGGAAAAGATACACACTAGCCAGAATCCTGCAGATATGCTCACAAAAGTTGTAATCAGGGAGAAAATGAGAATATGCTCAGTTTCAATTGGTCTTCAAGGATGAAGATGAAGATGAGAAATATCCAGGTCCAAAGAGGAGTCATTTTCCAGCAAATGAAGTAGCGGTGGAGTTGCTACAATTATTCTCCAAGTGGGAGATTGTTAGGTGTGGAGCATGATTATTTTAGAGGTCTTTGTTTCAGCTGGATGTATACCCCAGGAAGTTTGTAAAACCCTCCATGTGGGGGGTTGTGGGGGGGATTTTTCCCCCCCGCGGGGGTTCGAGGGGGCCGATCCCCCTCGGCTGGTGGGTCCGGGGGTGAGCGGTCCATCGGCAGGGGTTTCGGGGTAGCGCCTCCGAAGCTAAAAATAGATGTAAAATTGCCTTGTAAAAGTATAGTAATTTCTTGTCAATATGGGTCATTCATTAGGCAGATGATCTGAAGATAGAACTTATGTTTAGTTTAGGGTTTTTTTCCCTAAAATGAAACCCCTGTCTTTGTATGAGGGCATTGTATTAAGGCTGTGTAATAGATGTGTATTCTCTGAGTGAGAAACAGAGAGGTGAGATTGTGAGAGAAAACAAAAGATATTATAGTGGATTTGTTGTAGGTTGTGTCTTCTTCATTTTGCTAGATAATAGAAAGGAACGATTGGCTATTCGGGGTGGACATAGCCCAAACTGGGTGAACCACATATATCTGTGTCTCTCTAGTTTTATGTCTTTGTGTTTTTCCGCATATTATATGTCTTGCATTTCTCTGTCATATATAATATTTTTCTAACACCTCCCTCTATTTTAAAGGTGACTATACCAATCCCAGTCATATTTTACCTTCCATCATCTCCCATCTATATGTGCATCTGGGGATCCTTATCCTCCAAACACTGAAGAAATATCCATTCCCTATCCTATCAAATGAGGCACCATTGTTAAGGTACCACACGCTTCACATCATTGTACTAACCATGCATGCAATGAGAGTAAAATCAAGCTCGAACTATGAAGCCAAAGCTTCATCCTCTGCTCCTCTTGAGGTCTTATTTATTGTATTCTTGTGTGGACACTTCGTGGCATAGCACCCAAATTTATGACAGTGAAAGCACTTGATTTTGGACAAGTCTTTCTTCTTGCCCCCTTGACTAGATTTTGCTTTGAATTGGCATTTCTTCCCTTTCCCTTTTTTTGCCTTACCTTCGAAGGCATAGTTCTCTTCATCCTTACCCTTGGATGAAGTCCCTTCTCTAGTGTTCTCCCTTATTTCCTCCTATACCAAATCAGCCCATACGCGTTCCCAATTTGGTAGTTTCTCCCCCCCATTCACTGAATCTTGGTAGTTGTGCTAGCTCTTGGGAAGGCCTAGAAGGGCTAGGATCACCAAACCATCCTCTATTATAGTAACACCAACTTAACCAAGTACACCATGACATTTTTTGAACTTTATCAAGTACTATGGAATGGTCTTTATCCTCTGTATCTTGATATTTTGAAGTTTTTCCTTGAGTACCAACTTCTTGTGGTCACTACTAATCTGGAACAGATTTATTAATGCTTGCCACATTGCATACATAGTCTCTTTCCTGTGGATATTTGATACAATATGGTCTCGCACTCCCTCCTATATGATTCTCCTCACCTTGGCTACAGAATTATTCCTTCAACCCATTATCTTTCAGTACTACCTCCATGCAGTCCTTTTGTGCAACATAATTCAAGCTTCCCTCAAGAGCATACTGGAGCCTTAGTCCATTGGAATTCATCTTATCATTCCTGAAGGAAACCTGCAACACTGATATTCAAATTCAAACCTCCTGTAATGAAAACTTTGAAATATATGATCTACAGTGATTCCAACTCTGATACCATGAAGAAATTAAGTTGCATATTCAAAATTTCTCAGGAAATTTACTAAATCACAAGACTTGAAGCTACTCTACTAATATATAGAATTTAATTCACGAGTATAGAACACAAATCATAGACATGCAAAAGGAAACATCACACATGCATAGAGATTTATCTCAGGGAAAACAATTGCTCAAAACCCCTTACTATCTATATTACATTAATAAGAGAATAGGGATGAAATACATATGCTTTCTCAAGCCTCAACACACCCTACAAGTGTATAGTCTATCCTTCTACCTGACTGACTGACTTTAGTAAATACTTAGCCAATTTTCAACCCCTACAAGCACCTATTTCCTTGCATTTTTCCCTTGGGAAATTGGCCCCTATTATTTAGGAATTTCCCACTATGGAATTGAGCAATTCCCTTACGTCCTTCCTCTGACTGCATGCACCACCTATACACATTGGAATATGCTATAACTCATAATACACTAACTCATAATCTCCATCTGATCTGGGTAAATCAAATTCTATTCATGCAACAATTATTTTGGGTTGATTTATTAGTTAACTGGTTGATCACTAAGTGTGGTTGAATTTCCACTTCCACAAGTTGACCTCCACTAGTTCTTATAATAGTTAGAACTAATTAAACTAATAATAACTCAAATTAATTGAAATAGATTGATATAAATTAGCAATAAAACATACTAAACTAAGCTCCAGCTACCCCAAATTTAATTACTTAGTTAAATAAGTGACAAATCCCATGTCACCTCAGTTGACTACCTCCAAGATTTTTGTTGAAATAGAAATTACAATTTTCTCTAGTTTGACCACGACAAAGTAAAACTAAGATTTTCTTGCTGCATTTTCAACACACTCAACCTGCCTTCATAATATATATACTTAAGGATGTTATAGGCCACTTCATCCCAAGGGTAGGGGAGGCTTTCCCTTCTCACTCAGTTTTTGTCTTCAACAAGCTTCTCTTCAAGGAAGAAGAAGTTTTTCTTAGTTGTGATGGCTATTGTCCTATATTCCTTTCCCCATCGAACTCCTAAGGGTATGGTGGTCACTATGATGATGATATTTGCATTCATATGGATGGAAATTCCCCTAACAATAGCGGTGGCATTGTCCTCTCCCTGAGAATGGAGGGCCATGGAAAATTCATGGGTTACCTCATCATCATACTCCTTCAATTTTTCAAAGGACCCCATCCATTGGTGGCTTAGGAAAATGTCTCTAACAAGAGGATGTTGATGGATTCTATTGGTGTATGTGGGCTCTCTTCGATTGAAACCTCCCCCCATATCTCCTACTGTGGCATTCTTAAATTATTCAAAAGAGAATTTTTTGAAGGATTTTTCCTCGAGTAGTTTAGGGTGTCGGGGTAGGGTAAGGAGGCTGACACATTTTTTTTGTCATAGAAAGAGAATAATTATATCCCCTACTCAAAGAAAGCTACCTTGGTTCCCACTTTTCCTTTCTTATATAAGAAAACATTTTTTCCAAATAAATTTAACTCTACAGGGTTTTGTTACAAGATGCCTATAGTAGGCATAATTCACTCAACAATTGTATGAAGAATGAGGAGAAAATATGTCACTTACCCCTCTTGGGATTATTTCTTTATGTTTATGGGGGTTTGGAGGAATGTTCTCATTGGTTTGGACCTTTTTTCACCTCTCTTCCTGATCCTATAACACCTCCTCTGCAATCGTGTAACAGTTCTAGTGTTATTGTAGAAACTATGCCCAATCCTGTAGCACCTACAAATCAACTATGCAACTCCTTTGTAGCACCCTAGGTAACCCATGGTAGCCTCTAGGTGAATATTCAATGCCTTAATGAGCTTCTCTAACTATTTTTGGAATGAGAATCAATACAACTGAAGTTGACCCTCGTCCTTTAATTTATTTTTGTGGTAGTGGGCTTAGCGCGCTTGGTGATCTGGGCCCTACATGTATTTCCTCTTTTAGTCATTATCCCCACTCCTCATAATTATCACCCTCTCTACTCTAATGTTTCCACATTGAATGGGTGGATGAGTAGACTGCACTTTTACTAATTGAGGGAAACCAAGCTTACTGGCCACTTCCAACCCATAAACAATCTATCCTCACTCATAAAAACATTTTTTGAACCACTATGCGCATAGGGGAAGAGGTTATGGGTGTCATATTTGAGCCTACCTATGATTTCAAGTTGTTGTAGACGCATCCATGTTGTTGTTGAACCATTGGTAGATCAACTGCTCTTTGAAAGTGTTATCTTCCATACTTTTGTCTCATGCAGAAGGCCTCATTTGAACAAAACAATTTCATGATGGTTTTTTATAGGTGTTTGATTGATGAAGTCTACGGGTTCTTCAAGTTTTTGATATGATGTTGTTGGAGTGGGTTACTGACCTTACATATGCCTCTCAATGGTGGTGTGGCTTATTTAAATCTCAAGGATGGCCTCTTGATGCTTAAGGGTGGAAAAGTCTTCATTTGCAAAAGTCCTTTACTTCTGGTTTTGTTGGATTTCTACTGCCTATCATATGATTGGTCTCTTTCCTATAATAGTCACACAACTCCTTCCAAATGTCAACTTGCTTCATGAAATGCACTCAGTGATGTGGATAATTCATGGTGATCATATGGAAAGGAATGGGAGCTCTGATGGTGGTAAAAACTTGTGAAGAAGGGGTGAAAGGGTGAAAATTCCAAAACTGGAATCCTATTGTAGCAACTAGTATTATTTCTTCTAACTAATAAATTATTTTTTAGTTCATTGGTGTGACAACATCAAAATAGACAAACTGAAAACTTCACAAAGAAAACCACGGAAAACAAATAGTGTTGGAAAATGAGAAAATTTTAGCACACACACACACACACACAATACAAATGAAACCGTTATTTTTGGACAATTGTCCCCAAAAAACTGAACTTGGGAAAACTAGTGCAACAATGAGGGTTTTATTATTATGCAACAGTGAAAATATGAGTACAATCTATGGATGCCAAACTTGTGATCCAATCAACAAGTATCTCGCAAAAATAATTAGAGAGATAAATTCTATCACCCCACAAGCAATCCCAACATTGGCTTCTACAGAAATTTGGCCATCTAAAGCCCAACGTGAGCCCTTATGTGGTTCCTCTGTGTTGTCTCTCACACATTTGGCTCGATTTTTCCTCTGAGAAAGTTGTTTATCTTGTCTCTGGTAATAGAAGTGACTCTCCAACTCTCTGGAAAAATTTCCCTACATCTGGAAACTGAATTGACCTCCTCAACTAAATCAAAATGATCCTCTTAGGAAACTATGCATTCCTCTACACTATCTCTGCATGGATCACTTTTTTCACCTCTATCTTTGCTGCTTCATTGAAGCTCGAACTCTCCGACAACTGACTGCTACTATTCTAGAAATTTGAATTCTCCAAGTGACTTCGGTGCATTCTCCATCACCACATCGATCCCTTCTTATATCTTCCCGTTGGGACTCAAATCGTTAATATTAAATCCTAATCGATGGATCATATCATTTTTGGATCAATCCATGTGATTTTCATTAGGGGAAATTTGAGTTATAAAATGAGCGTCCTAAGAAAAATGTACAAACAAAATAAGCTTTATAAGAACCAATAGGATTCAGGATGATGATGTCAACCATGGGGGATGATTCACCATTTTTGGAGTAAAAAGGTAAAAAAAAATTCAAAAATTCAAAAATAATAAAGCTACTTTTCCAACCCGCATTTTCAACTTATCTTCCTAAGGTTTTACTCAAATATCGAGTGGGAGTACTCGTTGGATGAAAAATTTAAATCCTCGTCCAAGGAGTACCCAATTTACATACTTTTTATGGACCCCGCTACACAAAAAATGAGAAATACATGAAAAAACATGATTGCAATCACGCGTTTCATGTATTTTTCATTTTTCATGTAGTAGGGTTCATCGAAAGTGTGCAACATGGGTACTCCTTGGATGAGGAACCCAATTTTTCATCCAACGAGCGTTTCCACTCAAAATTTAATAAACCCATAGTGAAGTTGAAAATACGTGTTGAAAAAATAGTTTTTTAATTTTTCCCTCTAAAATTTGATGATATAATCTAATCTTATTTTATTATTTCCACTATTATTTTATAATCTCCTTAGGAGGCCCATTTTAGACCTCAACATTCCCCTAATGATAGAGAATTCTCACCTTGAATTAATTAATTCTTATCAATTAGCCATATTCCCTAAGTTTAGGCTTAGGAAATATTTAAAAATAAGCTAATAATCTAATTAAGCCACCTCTAGGTGGAATTTCCAAAAACTCTTCTTAGGTTTTGAAGATCTCATGTATTCTAGTACCTCTACCAAATTTTGTTTTAATAACACAACTGATGCTACAAAAACTAAGACTCCATCTTATCGAGGAATGTGTTTTGGTGTTGCACATCCTGGCACAACACCCTATCTCTGTATCACCTCCTGTCATGTTGTTGATGCCTGGCTATTGTGACTACTGACCACATTCTACCAACTACTGAGAAACTCTTGCATTTCTTTTTTTTTCTAACACTATTGTACTACTTCTTACTCTGCATTTTCACTGCAACTCCCTCACATATGTTGCTGATGCAACTGCAACAATTGCAACTGAGAAGAATCTAAAATACTAAATCAAATGTGTTCAGTATGATGCATTTGTCTCTTGATTCCTAACTGCAACTATCATCAACACTGTCACTGAATAATTTGTGTTCTTGCCAACTCTACATTGAGCTCCCTGCTCTGCCATTAAGATTGCACTATGCTCCTCAACATCTGACTGCTACTAGTTTGCAATTGTTATTCTAGTACTGACTGCATCAACTACCACTAATCCATCCCGCTACTACATATTGTGGCCCCCCATAGCCAGGTAATGATCCATGAGTTGGAAATCTCAAGGACCCTGCCCAATCTGTAGGTCTCTCAGGCTACAACTCCAAGTCACCCCACCTCACTCTTAAAGGTATGGTTGCCAACATCACAAAATATTCCTCTAAATAAGAGGACATGTTATCAATCTTAGCTGACACTACCTGCTGGTCTTGCTTCTTCGATTTTTCCTTCTTCCTAAGAGGAAACTGCATGTTGTAGTTGTTAATATCCTATAATAAAAGGGTTCATAATTTTGAACTGGCTATAATTAGTGTTATAATTTTGTACACACTTTTTCTTTCTGCAAAACTTTTTCCATATTAAAAATAGAAAAATGTAAGTAGGGTATGTCCTAAAAGAAATATCAAAGGACAAAAAGAATAAGAAAAGTGAAATAATATGAACCCCAAACAAAAACAGATCATGAAAGTGTGAAAATTCAAGTGCCACTACCTTTTACTTTACTGTGTAAAATAATGGTTGTGTGCAGCTTGTAATAAATGCCACAACCCATCATAGCCAAACTGTTTAATCTTGTCTAGTTCATGCTTTAAATTTCATGTTTATAGGTAGAGAATAAAGATCTAGCCAAATTGTTTAATCTTGGTAGATTAATAGTTAGGTACAGAAATAAAATGTGCTCAACAGCTTAATCTGTGCCATTGGAAGATATAAGGTTAGAACTACATAGTTTGCTTTTCAAAAGAAAAAGGAAAGAAAAGGTCTGCTAGTTTAAATGCACCCAATAAAGTGAAGATAAAATGTTAGGGTAAGTAAATGGTAGGTACAAGAAAGGTTGCAACAGTACAAGGTTGTTAAAGAAAAAATACATTTATCATGCTTAATCCTATGTTTCAGTGTGCATGAGTAGTTATGAAAGTGAAAGGATGTTCACAAGATAATTTAAATAACTTTCCCTCATTTCATTTCACCCTCCATTACATTCTTACTAATTTCCCCACTATCCCATCATTTCTTATTAAAATACCCTTTTCCCTTCATTTTCATCCTTGCCCCTTGGTTTCACACATTTCCCTAACAAAGGGCCCTCCAAAGGTCATTTTCGTACCCAAAACCCCTTTTCCCTAGTGTGAAACCCATTTCCCATTGAAAAAATCACTTTGCCCCCTATTAATTTTACTCAAAACCCATGAAATCCCATAAAGACCCTTTATCCTAAGTTTTGTTCCCCTCCCCCTCCCCATATTATTTAATTAACTTCGCGATTCACATTTTCCTTAACATAAACCCATCTAACTCACCACCCTCGGTGCATTTAACTAACCCTGCCACATTTAAACCCTGGTCCCACTTTATTAAACCCACTTATAGTTAACCTCGCCTTATTAATTAATTAATTATAGCTACGTGTAATTAATCCCCCTGGTCCCCACAAATCTCCGCCCTTATTCCCTCTGTGCATTTTCATCGCACAACAACTGTTACATCTTGCACATCTAGATCTGATGGTGTGCATCCATATCGTACTGAATTTCTTTCCTAGCTTTACCAACCCCAAAGCATGCAGGATTCATGGTATTGCTCAGGGCCCTTTTGGTTACGTGGCAGCTCTAGGTGAAATTACGTTCTCTCAAGGAAATACTGCCTGACTGCCAAAAGAGGTGCAATGGCCCCTGAAACTTCCTCCCCGTATAAAATGAAACCACCCACTTTTCATTTATATAAATTCTGCGCCAAATGTGACCGTTACCCATTAAAAGGTTGAAGACCCTCATTTTCACTCTTTTCGCTCATTCAAACTATGAAAGCTGCCTAAGCCTTCCTGCACCACATTGAGCCTATGCAACTGAATTTGACCACGGATTACCTTCTGAACATGCTCCAGACACCATCCACAGACATCTCAGTTCAATAAAGCCATTCATTGCCTTCTCCACATACCTGTTCTTTATTAATAATCGTTGTATTTTGCAGGTAATTAGGAGGCCAAGAGATTGCACAAATAAGTTTTGATACTAGTCACAAAACCTGTTTTCTCCGGATTCTCATTAAATGTATTCAAAGGCTTCATTGAGTAGGAGTTTTGTGTACAAAGAGAAAATCAAGTTTAATAGAGTAGTAGAGTAGAAGGAAACAATTTACACAAGTAAATGTTAAAACAGAGATGAAATCATTTTCACTAGCACAACAAAAGATTCTTACAAACTACTCCCCAATAAACATTTTGTATTCTATATGTGTCTTCTAGTAAAAATCATTTTTACTAAAAACATAGAGGCATGAAAGTGTGAGTAAGATTTATAGTAAAAAGTAAAAATGAAAGCAGGTGACAGAGAATATAGTTAAAAGACTAAACAGAGGAGGCAGATGAAAGTGTATCAAATGAAAGGTCATAAGTAAATATGGCATCCAGCGTAAAGACCAAATAGCCAAGTAGCTTAAAGGGAAAAATATCAAAGACTAAAAGATAGCAAAACCTAAATAACAGTGACAACAAATAACAGTTCAATAGTTGTCTCTATCTTCTTACATGAAGATATTTCTTTGTCCTAGATTAGTTCTCAATGCAGTTTGAGATATTTTGTAAGTTCTTTTGTATAAATACTTCATAATTCGAAGTATTGAGGGTGTATTACTATACATTTGTAGAGTTATTTTAATCTTAAACCTAAGGGTTATTGTACCAATTTTCAAGTCAATAGACTGAAGCAAGTAATAAAAATATTTCACTATAGGATTCATGAGATGAGCTATTGTAGTGAAGTATCTTCTTTGTCTGATTTTTTTACTTTCTTATGTGTTTCATATAATTAAATGTTATCTAAATTTGAATGGATTAACTGGAAATTTAACTCAGAATTTGTTTAAGTACACTTTGTTTTGCATAGTTAATCATTTATATGTTTTCCTCTAATATCCAGATTTGAGAACCCTTAATTGCTCTCCAATCCCAGTTGACCTCTTTCATTTCTCTTAATAATTCAGCTTAGGGAACCCTTAATTTCTCCCGGGATCTGATTGGAAACCATTTCACCACCAAGCCTTTGAGATATGTAGTAATTCCTTATCTTGCCTTGTAGGCACTGTTTTTAGAACTTAATCCAGTATTGTTTGTCTGACATTTGACCCCATAGTGCAATGGTAAAATACAACCCTTTTTCATCTAAGTAAGTGATCCCACCACCCAAATTCAAATCAAAAACCCAAGCATAGTCATAACTAGCCTAAAATCAATTAACTAAAACAAAGTTAAATAAAAAATAGAGAACCCTCTTTGAGATTAGGAAGGCTAGACCCTGATCTCCAAATTTGGTTTGTGGTTACTTCTATCATTTCGTTTTCTGACAACTTAGAAGAAATTTTGGAGTGATAACATTATTGGCGACTATATTGGGGACTGTTAGCTCTGCTACATGTTGCTGATATTCGAGGAGCCGGAGCAAGCTCGGTCCTTGGTTTTGTTCAAAGGGGCCCCATACCGGCCGCTTTCACCTTCCCCTCCACCTCATCCACCCTCCTTTCACCTCTGTTCCCTGGGGCTTGCTGTTAAAAATCATATAAAAACCATTGCTCTTAAGCCCCAAGCACTAAGTTCAAAACCCCATAACACTGCCTTCACACGACCCTATGCCTCCGTAACCCATAGTCGCCTTTTAATCATAGCCATCAATCGCCACATCCCGATCCAACGGCCCCCTGTCACATCTGATTAAAAACCTTCTTGATTGATTCCACATCGTCTGATCACCTCCGCCATGATCAGATGACATTCGATCCTCCTGCGCCCGCAAAGTGATAGCCCGTTAACATGTGTTTCCCTCTAAGTGGTTTCTGCTACCATGTGTTGCCCTCTGAGTGGTATCAAACACCGTTGTACTTTTACCGCCCAACCCCCAACGCCGGTGTGAGCAATACCACTTACTGCCCAAACCCAGTTTCCCGCTCGGTAACGCCCACACATGTTCGACGCTCGATGACCGTTGGATCTATCTGCCCGAGATCCAACGACCTGCATTCACTCTGCTTCCATACCTCTCGGTACTCCCTGCCAAGCAATCCCTGCTGTTGATCTGCCTAATCCAACAACCGATTTTCCTCCTCCATTCAACCTGACTATCCACATCCTCGAACTGTCCCATGCACCTGAAAGGATGAAGGTGACCAGTTTTCGGTACTGTTTGCATTTTCTCCTCAATAATCACATTCAACAAATAGTATGGCCGAGGAGGAAAAGGACAAAACCCGAGCAGGTGAATGCATTTAACAATTATGGAATTCCATCCTACATGACACTCCACCTGCCCGCCGAGGGCATCAGAGCGCCTGAGAAGATCAAATTTGTTCACTGAAGCAGGCAAATTACACCAGAGACTCCATTAGGTATTTAAAGTGCTTGGTGGTCAATTATGACCCCTCCATACCTAGAATGTCCAAGTGCCTGTGTAATGAACTCTATATATACCCAGAAACCAGATGTAATCAGAGTTGATGGTTGTTGTTTTGATGTAAGATTCAACTTCTGGAGACTGTAACTACTTTGATACTTGCAGCGTCTCGCATCTCATCTTCATTTTCAGCTAATACAAGCTTCTTTTACTGTTAAATGCTGACTTTCCATTTCTATTATGTTCTAGGTTGTGCCTGTTGTGCAGTTTTCCTGAACTCTTGATGTTTAGCATTAGAGGAGCTGTCATCCTACCTTTGTGTTAAAATATTGTATGTGTCAGTGAATGTGTTATTCAAGTTTCTTTTCACCTAATGCCAGGAGTTGTCATCCTGTCTGTGCATTAGGGAATTAGATTTGTAGACCTCTTTACTGGTTGCAGTTGGCCATCACAAGGCCTTGTGCATCTGCTAGTGTGGTCAGTATTCTCCATAACCCAATCCTTAAACTGTGAGTAATTGGTGGTCTAAAGCCTTGTATTCTGGGGGTGTTCACGCATGTCTGCAGTCAAGCAAAGTAGGAGTGGTTATCTGGATTGAACAAGCATCATTCCTTCCATTCATCCATCTGCGACATTAAGTTGAATTAGTAATGTCCTGAGCATCTCTGAGCTACAACCTAGGAGAGTTTCTTGGGGTGATAAAATTAATTGGCACTGTTTCCGGGGAGAGAAGATTGAAGCTTAGCTTCCCTGGGAGAATGACACAGTTCTAGCTTTGATGATAGACAAAATCTGGACACATTTCTGGTTGTAATCATCTATCTGGTGACTCTACTAGAGGACCGACCTAGTGGCGACTCCACATCATAGTTCTGGCTTAGTTTGTGAGGCATACCTAGAGAAATCCTCAGAGATCACCAGCTGACCCAGTGCCTGAACCTGAGAAGATCATTAAGCAGAAGAAAACATCACTAAAAGGAGCATCAGGATCAGGTAAGCCTAAGAAATCTTACGTATCTTTGCAGGAGAAGATTATAGCTGAGAATGTACATTTTGAAGACATAGAGCCTAGCATTGTTAGTGAAGAAATACCCTCAAAGATTCACAAAGCTCCTTTCTCTTTTAGTTCCCCTTTGGATCTCAGTCCAAAGAAATTTTCCCATACAATCCATCATATTCCCTTGTCTCTGTCATCTATTTCACTGCTCCCTACCATCCAATCTGCCAGTATCCTTTCACCTACCTCAGTCATGGCAGGCCAGCAAGCACCCACGAAGATGGAAAGAATCATAGTTGTTAGGTATGGACCCTTGGTCTTTCATGTTCCTTTGAATGCCATGACTACAAGAGAATAACAGAAGTATATGCCTAAATTCACTAGTATAGAAGGGGTAACAGCTGAAGAACACCTCGAATCTTTTTATAGTTATGTTGATAACCTAGATATCATTGAGGATGATGTGTGGATGAGAGTGTTTGTCCAGAGCCTTGATGGAGAGGCTAGAAAATGGTTTAGAGAACTGGCCCCTAGGTTTATTGCTGACATTGAAACCTTAGATGATGCATTTTTGAAGCACTGGGGAGATAAAAAAGACTTGCTATATTACCATACTGAGTTCGGAAACCTCAAGAGGGAAAATGGAGAATCATTGCCTAATTTTAATAAAGATTCAATCGTAAGTATAGTAAAATACCAGCTGAAGTAAAGCCTACTCCTACCTCTGCCAAACTTGCCTACGCCAGTGCCTTTGACTCTGATTTTTGCCTGTTGTTGAGAGAAAGAAAGTGTGCCACTCTAGCTGAAATGCAAGATGCAGCATTAGAGGTCAAATCTAATATCATGGTTGTATAAAAGCTCAAAAGCCATGCTGATAGAGCGAGGTAGAGAAGTGAGGCTTCTTCTTCCTCTGCTTCACCTTCAGAACCTAAACTAGACAAGATGACTAAGATGATAGAGTCATTGGCTACTGAAATATCTAAGATGAAGCTTGAGTAGAGCTCAGGAAAGACAAGGCTTCCAAACACATTTGCTCCAAGAAACCCAAATCCATTGAGAAGAGAAAATGAATAGTTGCAAATCATTTAGAGGGGTAAAGAAGCAAATGAAGAACAAAGGGTTAAGGCTCCTTTCCGAAATGTAGTCATGGAGGAGGATCAATTTGAAGAGGAGGCCGAGATTCATTGCATGGAAGAAAAAGGTAGTGTTTCCTTTTTGACATTGGTTGCCTATGAAGAATCACTGCTGTAGGACCAGAATAGTCAAAGGTGGGACAAAGAGGCTTTTCTGCAAACTGATGAACAACAAAGATACAATCCGAGGTCAAAAGAAAACAATCTCAAGGAGAATCCTACCCAAAAAGTTGTTGTCCGAACAGAACAATAGAACATCAGACATAGAAGACCAACAACTGATCCAGTCATTATCAAAGCACCAGCTCAAGACGTAAGAGCTCCTGACAAGTCCCCTTCCCCTTTCAGCTTTGAATCAGAAGTCCAGAAGTTAAAAATATCTATGCCTCTGTTAGAACTTGTAAAGAGTGAAGTTTTCATAAAGCCTATCCTCGACACTATTGAGATGAAAGCCATACAATACCCCACCGACTACGTTAATTTGCAAGATGATAAGCCTGCAGTTGTGTTCAGCCTGATGACCGAACCTTCTGATGATAATTGTCCATCACTTTATGTCGCCTTGACCCTTCATGATAAAATCCTCCATAATTGCCTACTAGACAGAGGGGCCAACCACAATCTGATGCCTAAAGTTTTCATGGAAGAGTTAGGTCTTGATATTACCAGACCATATCATGATCTATTTTCCTTTGATTCAAGAAAGGTAAAATTCCTAGGATTAATCAAAGACCTGGCCATTAACCTAACTCAGTTGCCCATGAAGAGCATGGTGATGTACATTGTGGTAGTAGATGTCCCTTCTAATTTTGGCATGTTGCTATCCAACGAATGGATTAAGAGACTAGTTGGGAAACTTCAGAATGATTTATCTTATGCCACTGTCCCAGTCTTTGGAGGAGAAAGCATGAGATTGTACAGAGAAGCACAACTGGCCTACATCATCAGTGATGAGAAGAATCCTTTTAATCATCCCATTTATGTTGTAAACATTGATTTTGGAGCATGTATCCTCCAAATTGGAGAGTCTTAGAAGGCCTCAATGAAGATTAAGAAACCAGTTAATCAGGCAAAGGAAGAGTAAGGAAGTCAGGTTTGGGAGATGTTCTTTGATGGAGCATGTTTCAGGGATACTGCAGGAGCAGGGATAGTGTTGACATTCCCAAAACAAGAAAGCACACATCTGTCTTTTAATCTGGCTTTCCAAGTCACAAAAGATGTAGCAGAGTATGAGGCTCTGATACTGGGCCTTAATGCAGCTAAAGATAGAGGAATCAGGAACATAGAGGTGTTTAGAGATGCTGATCTTATTATTCAACAATTGAATAGAACTTTTCAAGCAAAGAACCCAAGGCTGAAAGCATATAGAGATGAGGTATGGAGACTCAAATATTCTTTTGATAATTTTTGTATCTCATATATTCCCAGAGTTAAAAATTAGCTTGCTTATTTCCTTGCTGTGTCTGCTAGCATGTTTATCCCTCCCATACCTCTTGGACTAGTGTATGAAGACCAGATGAAATATAGACCTTCCTTTCTTGATAATGTCTAGCATTGGAAAGTTTTTGAAGATGATGTTGAAGTGAATAGGTTTATGCAATTCATTGATGAGTTATCTAAAATGAAAATTGACCAAGAGAATGAAGCCTTGGAAAAAAATTCCCAGCCCTGGCTTAGAAACAAAATTGGTAAAGATAGCATTGTCCAATTGTCGAGCAATCAGATACCTAAGGGTTTAGTTCCTTTAGAAAAGTTGTTTGACCAAAATTATGTGCCTTATAAGGTTTCCCAAAAAGAAGACCAATCTACAGTTTGTAAGCATAATATATGGAGTCCAGATCAGCCAAGATACATAAATATATCCAACCATCTATCTGCTACCCAAAGTACTAAATACTGCAATCTAATGAAGCAATTTGCTGATGTCTTTTCCTAGGAATATAGTGACCTAAAAACATATGACAAAAAGATCATCCAACACAAAATCCCTTTAGGGAAAGAAACCATCCCTTTCAAGCAGAAGTTGAGACCAATAAATCCCTTGCTCCTTCCTCTAATAAAAAAGGAAATCAAAAAGTTACTGGCTACCAAAATCATAGTCCCTCTTAGATATTCAAAATGGGTAGCCAGCCTAGTAGTGGCGAGTAAGAAAAGTGGAGACATCAGACTCTGTGTTGATTTCAGAAACTTAAACAAATTCTATAAGAAATACAATTATCCTCTACCCAAGATGGAGCATTTTCTGCAAAAGGTCTCAGGGGCCAAAGTGATGTCTTTCATGGATGGATTTTCAGGGTATAACCAGGTTGCTATACATCCAAATGACCAAGAGAAGACTGCATTCACCATTCCTTGGGGAACGTTTATGTATTCCAAGATGCCTTTTGGGCTGATGAGTTTTGGAGCCACCTTTTAGAGAGCTATGGATATAGCATTTGTGGGAGAGAAGGATAAGTTTGTCCTTATCTACCTTGATGATATAACAATATACTCCAGTAGCCATCAGGACAATTTGCAACATTTGAAGAAAGTGTTCCTAAAATGTAGAAGGTTCGGGATTTCAGTCAATCCTAAAAAGTCACGGTTTGCTTTAGAAGAAGGCAAGCTATTAGGACATGTTGTCTCTACTGCAGGTGTCCGGATTGACCCAGAAAGAGTAAGAGAAATACATACCTTGTCTGATCAAAGAAGGATATCCAGTCCTTTCTGGGAAAAATAAATTTTGTGAGGAGGTTCATCCCCAATTTTTCATAACTTGTAAAGTATATTACCTCCATGTTGAAAAAGGGGTCAGAGATCAGATGGACTGATGTAGCAAGAGGATCCTTTGAGTCCATTAAGAAAGCTATTATGGAAGCTCCTACTTTAAGAAGTCCAGATTATAGTAGGGATTTCCATATTTCATTTTCCTTTGATGATACCCTTGTAGCAGTTTTATTGCAAGAAGATGAAGAAGGCTCAGAGCATCCAGTGGCGTTCTTCAGCAAAAATTTAAGAGATGCTAAGCTAAAGTATGATATCATTGAAAAATAAGCATATGCTCTTATCAAGTCTTTGAAAGCATTCAGAATTTACATCTTGAATTCCAAGATAATTCCATATGTACCCTCTGCTTCAATAAAAGATGTCCTAACGCAACCTGATGCTGATGGAAGAAGAGCTAAATGGATTGCAAAGCTTATTGAATTTAACATAGAACTGAAGCCCACCAAGCTTGTTGGAGGTCAGGGCCTCGCCAAACTAATGGCTGAAGAAAATTGTAGAATGCTGGACATAAATCTCATGAGCACAATTTCAAAGAATGGTCAGACAGAAGAAGAAATAGCCGAACCAGGGAAAAATTAGTCATTAGCAGAAAATATAGCTTCTTGTGATTAGTACTTTGCAATAGCTCAATTATTGTTGAAGCTAGAAGTCCCTATGGGTTTTAGTCCAAGCCAAGCCAGAATTGTTAAACTCAAGGTAGCTAGATATTGCATTCATGAAAATCTGCTCTATTGGAGAGATCCCTCTGGGATTCTTTTAAGATGTCTAGACAAAGAACAATCAATGGAGGTTATGCAACAGTTTCATTCCAACATGTTTGGAGGACATCACTATTGGAAAACTACAGCCCATAAGATTCTTAGAGTTAGGTACTATTGGCCCACCTTGTTTGATGATGTCTTTTCATTTGTTAAATCATGTGATAGGTGCCAAAGATTTGAAGGGAAACATAAATTGAAGTTCGTGCCCTTAAAACCCATACATGCTAGTGGCCCTTTTTAGCAGTGGGGCTTGGATTTCATTGGAGAAATCAATCCACATTCCAGTCGCCAACACAGATGGATCTTATCAGCCACAAATTACTTGACTAAATGGATTGAAGCAATCCCTACCAGAAAGGCTGATCATTATGTGGTCATGAAGTTTTTAACAGGGAATATCTTCGCCAAATTTGGGTGTCCACATAAAATAATCACAGATAATGCAACAGCCTTTAGGGCAAAAAAATTGGTGGACATATGTGACTCAATGGGCATTAATCTGGTTCATTCCACCTCATACCACCCTCAAGGAAATGGCCTAGCAAAATCTTCCAACAAAAGCCTAATAAGCATAAGTAAAAAGCCGTTGGAAGACAACAAGTAGAATTGGGATTCTAAGCTCAAGTATGCATTGTGGGCTGACAGAGTAACTACCTAGAAATCCATAGGGAGTTCTCCATTCAATTTGGTATATGGCACTGAGGCTGTGTTCTCAATTCAGTTAACCCTCCCTGTGGTAAAGTTCCTACAAGAAGAGCAAAATGGGGAAGAAGACATGGCAAAAAGGATCATTGATCTAGAAAAGGTACATCAAATTAGAGAACAACTGGTTGAAAGGTCTGTGGCACATTAGAAGAAGGTCAAGGAAGCCTTTGATAGAAGGAAGAAAGAAGATAGTTTTAAAGTTGGAGATCTGGTTCTAAAATGGGATGCACTAAAAGAAAAGAGAGGCAACCATGGAAAGTTTGATGCTTTATGGATAGGGCCTTTTATCATCTCTCAAATCTAAGGGAACAATACCTTCACATTGCAAAGTATGGGAGGGGAGATAGTTTTTGATGGCCCAGTTAATGGGCGATTTTTGAAAATTTATGTTTCTTAAGGTTTTCTGACCTTATGATTGTAAATATGTTATTTTATCAGTTTTAGTGTATGCTCAGTTAGACTAAATGCCCAATGGAACACTAGGAAATTTTGCTAATCTAATTTTCACAAGAAAGGCATTGGTTTGTAGTTCTTTAGACCTCACAAGGAGGATCTCATCCCCAGAAGGAGCCAGTGTTAGCTGTGCTACATGTTGCTAATATTCAAGGAGCCGGAGCAAGCTCAGTCCTTCGTTTTTCTCAAAGGAGGCCCATACTGGTCACTCTCACCTTCCCCTCCACCTCATCCATCCTCCTTTCACCTTCATTCCCCGGGGCTTGCTGTTAAAAATCATATAAAAACCTTTTCTCTTAAGCCCCAAGCACTAAGTTCAAAATCCCATAACACCACCTCCACACGACCCCGTGCCTCCGTAACCCATAGTTTCCTTTTAATCATAGCCATTGATCACTGCATCTTGATCCAACATCCCCCATCACATCTGATTAAAAACCTACTTGATTGATTCCCCGCCGTCCGATCACCTCCACCACGATCGGACGACGTTCGCTCTTCCCGCGCCTGCAAAGTGACAGCCTATTAATGTGCGATGGAGAGAGATTTCCGCTACCACGCATCGCCCTTTGAGTTGTATCGCACGTTGTTGTACTTTTACCACCCAACCCTGAACGGTGGTGCGAGCAATACCACTTACCGCTCAAACCCAGTTTCCCACTCGGTAACACCCTTGCATCTTCAACGCCCGATGACCATTGGATTTGTTCACCCAAGATCCAACGGCCTGCATTCACTCTGCTTCCATACCTCCCGGTACTCCCTGCCAAGAAATCCTCATCGTCGATCCGCCCAATCCAACGGTCGATTTTCCTCCTCCATCCAACCAGACTATCCACGTCCTCGAACTGTCCCATGCACCAGAAAGGATGAAGTTGACCAGTTTTCGGTACTGTTTGCATTTTCTCTTCAACAACCACATTCAACAAATAGTATGGATGAGGAGGAAAAGGACAGAACCTGAGCAGGTGAATGCATTTAACAGTGATGGAATTCCATCCTACACGACACTCCACCTACCCGTGAGGACAACAGAGCACCTGAGAAGATCGAATTTGTTCACTAAAGCAGGCAAATTGCACCAGAGACTCCATGAGGCAGTTAAAGTAGTTGGTGGTAAATTATGACCCCTCCATACCTAGAACGACTAAGTGCCTTTGTAATGAACTCTATATATACCTAGAAACCAGATGTAATCATGGTTGATGGTTTTTGTTTTGATGTAAGGTTCAGCTTCTAGAGACTATAACTGCTTCGATACTTGCAGCGTTTTGTCTTCATTTTTAGCTAATACAAGCTTCTTTTGTTGTTAATTGCTCACTTTCCATTTCTATTATGTTCTAGGCTATGCTTGTTGTGCAGTTTTCCTAAACTCTTGATGTTTAGCATTAGAGGAGTTGTCATCCTACCTCTGTGTTAAAATCTTGTATGTGTCAGTGAACGTGTTATTCAGGTTTCTTTTCACCTAATGGTAGAGATATGTCATCATGTGTGTGCATTAGGGAATTAGATTTACAGACCTCTTTACTGATTGCAGCTAGCCATCACAAGGCCTTGCGTATATGCTGGTGTGGTCAGTATTCTCCATATTCACCCAATCCTTAAATTGTGAGTAATTGGTGGTCTAAAGCCTTGTAGTCTGGGGGTGTTCACACATGTCTGGAGTCAAGAAAAGTAGGAGTGGTTATCTAGCTTGAACAAGCATCATTCCTTCCATTCATCCATCTGCAATATTAAGTTGAATTAGTAATGTCCTGAGCATCTTCGAGCTACAACCTAGGACAATTTCTTGGGGTGATAACAGGGACTCGATCCTCAGTCTAATAAAACTTTAAGGAAACCTTAAAGTTCACCTTGAGCCTCTTAAGGTCATTTTCAGAAGTTTTTTTATGAAATATTTTATAAAATAGTTTAAAAAGTTAGAATTCTAGATCCTAAGAAGACTCACTATACCAAGGAAAATCCAGACCCAAACCCTGCTACTATAGTTGATGACCCAGACAGAATTTTAAGAAAACCAAAAAAGGTAAAAACTCAGGCAAGTAGTAGCCAGTTAGTCAAATCATATTCACTCACTGAGGATTTTTCAACTTTAGAGGAAGTTCCATTTGATTTGTCATTTGACCTCTCATTGTTTAGAACTAAATTTGAGAATGCCATTCATGAAACTGTGTTAGACCCTGATTTTATTCAACTTATTGAAACAGAAAGTGTGCTTGTCCATCCAGATTTAGATAAATTTGTCTTTAACAATTTTGACAAGTTAGAAGCTTTAACCTCCACATTGATAAGCCATATAGATGATGCTTACCTTCAACAATCTATTGAACTAGCTGCCCTTACTATTGCCGCTTCTGAAATTTTTGCACAATCTTCAATCACTATAAATACAACTTCATTTACCACTACATCACCAATATTATCCACCATAGTCCATTCCCCTAAACTAGTTATTCATCAGCCAAACACCTCATCCTCATCTAGTTCATCTCCATCCATTTCAATCCCTTCCTCAATTACCATATCCTTACCCCCCAGTCAAACCAGAATCTCAGCCATGGAAGACCGATATGCACCTCTAGTTTTACCTCCACAACTCCATCCCATGCCCCAAGATTATCAAAGCAAAATATTTTTATTTGATGCTACTAGTCAATAAACTTCCCAATAGCATGTGAACAAAATGACTGACTATTTTGAGTTTCATGAGATAGATGAATCAGATGTCCAAATGAGGTTGTTTTCTCAAACATTAATTGGGGATGTTAAGAAATGGTTCAATGCTTTACCTACCCACCATATTGCATATTAGCTGCTTTTCATAGATTATCATTGATAGATGGGAGAGAAAGAAAAACCCCCTGCAAATACTTTCTGAATATGATAGCATTAGAAGAGCTTTTAATGAGTCAGTTCAAGATTATTGTACTAGGTTCAATAGCATCTACAATGCAGTCCCTGCTAATATTAATCCTCCACTTGACCTAGAATTAATCAAATTCCCTAATGGTTTTGACACTAACATGTCATACTAGTTAAGGGAAAGAAACTTGAAGCATTGGAACAAATGAAAAGTAATGTTGTTAGTGTAGAGGCCAACCTATTAGTCAAGAAAACTAGAATGAGAAATGAAAAGGGAGTTGTAATTAAAGAGGAAAATTCCACTTCTAATGGAAAAGTAGATAGTTTAGCAAAGAGTGTAGAGAGAATAAGGATATATTAGAAAACATGGAAAGAAAAACTCAATGGGAGAATCAATAGCCACGCCCTATAAGAAACCTCAACTTTAGGAAGAATCCTAACACTGGAAAGAATGCTATACCAGATCAACGCATTAGGCCTCCCTTTTAGGAAAACTATGATAAGGGTTCACAGAGCCATGAAGGAGAGGATGACACCCAAATAAACTTGTTAGGAATAAAAAATGAAGATGTTGTTTTTCTTACTCAAGAAGAATAGGAGTTGTACATGCTACAACAATTGCAATTAGAATCTGGTGAGTCCTTTGACTTTAAAAAAGGTTATGAGTCAACTATATATGAGGTTCACAAATAGTATAGGTTAGGAAGTAAAAATAACAATGACTAAAAGATCAATCCAGACCCAAAATAAAAAGATAACAGAAGCTCTTGTTACTAATATTTTACAAATCCTTCCTAGGGGAACACCCAAGACTTCTACCCCAAAAATTGTAGATATAACCTCCACTGAAACTCAAACTGAAGTACTCACTCAAAAAATTCCAAATAGGAGTAATCATAACAAAACTGCTAAAACATAGACTGAAATTCCAAGTACTGAAAGAAAAGATAAAAATACACAAACTGCATTTGTTAAGGAAGATCTCATCCAAACAAACAAATCTCAACTCTCTTTCAAACTCAAAACTGAAATAGCAAAATTGAAGATATCAATTCCCTTTGACTGGGTTAGTAAAGAATGAATCCTATAGATCATAGATAACTAAAACTTTAAATATAGGAGAGGGAGAAGATGTTGTCAATTTTAATGATGATCAACCTGAATTATTATTTGGCACTAAGTTGAATGGTACTCATCAGCAAGGGGGAATCCCTCCTTTCTACATTATCTTGAACATTCATGGCAAAATATTACATAATGCTATGTTAGACTCAGAGGCATCCCATAACTTGATTCCAAAAGAAATCATGGAGAGACTAAACTTAGACATTACCAGACCATATAAGGACTTGTTTTCCTTTGACTCTAGCCAAGTTTAATGCCTTGGCTTGATTAAGGATTTATGTGTAACTCTATTCCAATTCCCAACAAAGAGTATTGTGATGGACATAGTAGTTGCAGACATTCCACCCAAATATGGAATGCTATTATCTTGCTCATGGGGAGAAAAATTGCAAAGATCTTTGTAATTAGATATGTCATATGCCACCATATCTATTTTTGGTCAACAAAGGAAACTGTATAAAGAGACCTTGATAAAATACATGGTGAGTAGAGTAGAAAAACCAAAAAACTTCCCTATATACTCCATGCATTCTGATATGGATCCTTTCATCTTGTATAATTCAGACCATGACAAAAAGGAAATCACAGTTGAAGAACTAAAATACAAAACAACTGACAATGAAAACATTTTTCATGAGTCCCTGTGGTATTTGGATTTTGATGGATCTGCAAATAGGTTAGGGGTTGGTGCAGGAGTGTTGATCCATAATATGGAGAATAACCATTCTGAGGGACATGCATTCAGGTTGAACTTCAAGTGCACCAATAACATGGATGAATATGAAGCCATGATCTTAGGGTTACAAATGGTTAGAAAACTTGGAGCCAAAAGAGTTTCTATAATGGGAGACTCAAAACTTATTATTAAACAAATTGATGGTGAATAGTCTGTAAATAATCCTAGACTTAGTCAATATTGGGAGACAATCCTAGATTTGATTGAATACCTCTTAGAAACAAACTTTGTTGCCATTCCTAGAAAACAAAATATGCAAACCCATAGTCTTGCCACTTTTTCCAATACCTACAAGTGGTTCTTTCAGTGGAACCATCAGTACACTGGAAAAGTGAGACATAGGCCTGTCATACCAGACAATTAGAAGTATTGGAAGATTTTCTCCCAGGATTCTCAGATTTATGATTTCATGAATGCTAAAGGCGAGTTTCAGAATTGTAAAATAGATACAGACTATATAGTAGACAATGACATAAATAGTGGGATAGATGTAAATATTTTAAATATAAGTAAACCTACTAATTTCACTATATTAGAAGTAGATAACTTAGAAAATGTAGAAATAGAGGAAATAATGAGTGATGATCCTAAAATTCTTAATCTTAAAAATAATTCTTTGCCTAAGGGATTAGTCCCCATAGAAGATTTGTTTGATTCCAATGATGTAGCTAGGAAGCCAAAAATGGAGCCTTTGAGAGCAAATATAGAAGAATGTAACATAGGAACTAGAGAAAAACCTAAACTCATTAAATTATCAAAAGCCTTACCTCTAGATGAAAAGGTTAAATACATAAATATGTTTAAAGAGTTTCAAGATGTATTTGCATGGAGTTATGAAGACCTAAAATCTTTTGACACCAACATAATTCATCACAAGATACTAATCAAAGAGGATCGTAAAAATTTCAAATAGAAACTTAGGAGGATTAATCCAGTTCTTATGCCATCTATTGAGAAAGAAGTTAAAATAATGTATGATGCCCAAATTATATCTCCCATTAGATACTCAGTTTCGGTTTCAAAATTAGTCACTACTAGGAAGAAAACTGGAGAAATCAGACTTTGTGTTGATTTCAGAAATTTAAACAAGGTCTCATTAAAAGAAAACTATCCTCTACCAAAAATGGACCATATCCTTGAGAGGGTAGTAGGCTCATCCAGAATTTCACTACTTGATGGATTTTATGGATATAAGCAGATCTTAGTTCAACCATAGGACCAAGCCAAAACTGCATTTACTACTCCTTGGGGTACCTTCATGTATTTGATGATGCCTTTTGGATTAATGAACACAGGGGAAACATTTCAAAGAGCTATGGATATAAATTTTTCCAAGGAGATCCATGATTTCTTCATAGTATACCAAGATGACATCACAATCTTTTCTAAATTTGACAATGAACACCTAGATCAATTGATAAGAGTTTTCATCAAATGCAGAAAATTTGGGATTTCCTTAAATCCCAAAAAGACACTCTTTGGTCTAGAAGAAGGAAAATATTGGGACATATCATATCTAAAGATGGAATTAGAATAGGTCCTGCTAGAATAGAGGCCATTTTAACCATCACCCGTCCTAGAAACATTAAAGAGTTACAGTCATTTTTAGGAAAGATAGATTTTCTTAAGGGATTCATTTCAAATCTAGCAGAATTGATTAGAGAACTAAATAACATGTTAAGAAAAGGTTCACACTTAAATGGTCAGTGGAGGCAAAACACTCCTTTGAAGCCATCAAAGAAGCCCTCACCATAACTCTATTCCTTATAAGTCCTGATTTTCAGAAAGATTTTATAATTTTTTATTTTTCTTCGGAACACACCATTGCAGTAGTCTTGTTGCAAAAGAATGACCAAGGATATGAACAACCAATTGCATTTTTCAGTAAATCCTTAAGAGATGCCACACTCAAGTACAACATTATGGAAAAACAAGCATTAGCTTTAGTAAAGGCTATCAAATATTTTAGAGTCTATATTTTGTATTCTCACCTTACTGTTTATGTTCCAAATTCAGTAGTTAAGGACATTTTGACACAAAATGGGCCTGAAGGAAAAAGAGGCAAATCGATTGCCACTATATTGGAATATGACATAGAAATAAGGCCTACTAAACTTATCAAAGGCCAAGTTTTAGCTAAACTCATGGCTGAATTGAACTGTCAGGCCCTAGATATAAATTTCATTAGTGCTCTTGATGATCAGGAAGAGATGGTGACTCCACAGAGCAGTGAACGTTTTACAGATTCATCTTGGTATGTAGATATCATATTTGTATTACTAAACTTACAAGCTCCTCCTGGTTTAACTAGAACTAAAGCTAGATTTTTTAAATGAATTCATTGAGATATTGTATCATAGATAATGCTTTGTTTTGGAAATACAATGGTGGTATTCTTTTGAATTGTTTACTTAAAGATGAAGCTGATAAAATTATGCAAGAATTTCATGCAGGACATTGTGGAGGACAATTGTATTGGAAGACTACTACTGACAAAATTATAAGGGCTGGTTTTTACTATCCCACTCTTTTTGTAGATTTTAAGTAACATTGATCCAGGTGGATATTGGTGGCCACCTGCCAAGTCCACATGGACCCCCACCATTGTCTTTCTCAGCATTTTCAGTTTCCTTAATTGTAGCACAACTTACTATTTTTAGCAGTTTTTCGGGTCCTGAACTTCCGGAGCCGTTTTGAGGCCCTAAACGACGTTTTTTTGGGATCCCAGGGGCAACATGGGTCCATGGGATGGACCGATGTTGCCCGTTCCAACAATGATAGTGTTCGAATAGATCTTTCTAATGAGCTATTGTACGCGTCAAACGGAGATCATATGCTAAAGTTACGACCCCGGGAAGTTGATGTACCAACTTACCCCCAAACGGGGCCCACAGTTTGGCGTTTCATCTCCTAGGGTTAGGTTTTGGAATGTTAAGGGTTTTTCATTGTTTCTCAACAATAAATAGGCCTTCGAGCCTCATTGTAAGTCAGTTCAGAGGCATGTAGCCCACACATCTCTTCTCAGAGATAGCTACCATCGCCCTAGCTAGTTTATTTCCATTTCTGATTGTAAGCATATTTCAGTATTTTCCATTAATGAAATGAAGTATTATTTCCGCTGCATATTTGTGTATATGGTTATCTCTGTAATTTGTTGCGTTCCTGTTTAAATCCGGATCAAACATGTGACCTCTTATCATAAGTGCCAGATATTTGAGAGAAAAAGAAAGCTTTTACCTTTACCTCTCAAAACCATCTCCACATAAATGTCATTTCAACAATGGGGGTTAGAATTCATTGGAAAAATACACCTAGCCTCCTTATCCCAACATAAGTGGATTTTGAAAGCCACTAATTATTTTACCAAATGGATAGAAGCCATCCATTCTAGACAAGACATAGACACTATCATTATCTCCTTCCTAGAAAACAATATCCTGTCAAGATTTGGATGCCCCCAAAAGCTCATTACTGATAATGTGACTGCTTTTAAGTCCAATAAAATGATAGACCTTTGTAACAAATACCACATCACCCTCGGCCATTCCATTTCCTATTACAGCCAAGGTAATGGACTTGCAGAATCCTCTAATAAAAGCCTGGTCACTATAATTAAGAAATTACTAGAAGACAACAAAATGACATGGAACAAAAAGTTGGTCAATGCCTTATGGGCAGACAGGGTAACTAGCAAAAAATCCATTGGTACATCTCCCTATCAGTTAGTATATGGGATGGATGCTAGTTTTCTATCATCTTTGGTAGTGCTAGTGATGAAGATCATCTAGGAGTTGTAGGTAGAACCAAATGATATCTAGAGAAGGATAAATCAGACCATACACTTATAGCAGACCAAAGAAGAAGTATATGTAAAGTCATAAGTAATTCAGGACAAAATAAAAAAGATATTTTATAAAAAGACCAAAGCTGATAAATTTTACATAGGTTATAAAGTTCTTATGTGGGACTCAAGAAGAGAAGACAAGGGAAAACATGGAAAATTTGATTTATTATGGCAAGGCCCATATGTCATTTATGGTTACAGAGGTAACAATGCTTTTTTGTTGAGAGAGATAGATGGATCAGATCTACTAGGAGGACCTGTCAATGGTAGAATGTTGAAGCATTATTTTTCCATAGATTAACAATAGGTCACTTTAATTTACTCATATATTTAACATTGCAGAGTTTAGATTGGATTGGATGGTGATCTATTGAAGTTGAAGCCTGGAGAGAAGACCCTGAGCTTTGAAATTTTCACCATCATAAATATGAATAAGGCATAAATCATAAAAGAACAGTTTATAGGGTAACTGCAACCATTTCAAAGGCTATTGATCTTAAAGTTCTTGACATTTCACCAGGAAATTCCATCCCCATGTGGAGCCACTGTTAGGGTCCTATAATAATAGGATTCATAATTTTGAATTGGCTATAATTAGTCTTGTAATATTGTACATACTTTTGCTTTCTACAAAATTTTTTCCATATTAAAAATTAAAAAATGTAAATAGGGTATGTTTTAAAAGAAATATCAAAGGACAAAAAGAATAAGAAAATTGAAAAAATATGAACCGCAAACAAAAACAGATCATGAAAGTGTGCAAATTCAACTGCCACTACTTTTTACTTTACTGTGAAAAATAATGGTTGTGTGCAGCTTGTCATAAATTCCACAACCCATTATAGTCAAACTGTTTAATATTGACTAGTTCATACTTTAAATTTCATGTTGGAAATAATACTGAGAGGGGGGGTGAATCAGTATTATCATGTCAATTGTTCCTTTTCTAAAACCAAATTGTATACGCTACTTCAGTTAATTAAACCCGCATATATACGCAACTATTCAGAAGGAAACTCGCGTATACAAAGAAAACTTTTAATTTACTTTAAATTTCTGATGATGATTGTTAATCTGTGATGCAGAATCAAATAACCAGTGACCAGAGACAGTAAAACAGAGCAGAAATACAATCACACACAAGAACACAAGATATAAGGTGGAAACCCAATGTGGGTGAAAACCACCTGCTACAATTCGTCTCTATCTTTCTTTAATTAGAAACTTCTACTTACAATGTACTAGTGCAGTCCTTTACTAGTACACATGCTGCAACCTGTAGAGAGCTACAACTCTCTCTCATTTTCCAGCTTCTCCTGGAAGGGAGCTACAACCCCCTTTAGCTCTTGCACTAGCCAAGATACTAGTACGTAGGTACTGGCCTACAGAAGGCTACAACCTTCTCTTTCTTCCAGGGACCACGTTTCATAAATTTTTAGACTGGACCCATGAGCATCAATCAAACATTAAGAACTTATCCATCAACCAATCACTTTTCACCAATTATATCTGAATCAAGTAGATATTTCTCTGACAGTTGTACCCAAAACACAATACCAGTAACCACACACCAAACAGAACCCAGAACACAACCGAAATGAGCAAGATCATAGTTTAAAACATATATGCTACTTTATCATCCTGAAACATGCGTGCATATGCTTCTGAGTATGAAACAACCTGCATATACGTGTTATGACTTGACTGAACCTGCGTGTATACGCGACTTCGCTTCACTGAACCTGCGTATAGATCTATAGAGGATAATTCACTCTTTCAGATATTCAATCACTAATTAACCCATATTATCAGACTTATAGATCAAGCAAGCGCCACATCTAGCAGATCAAAATCATATAAAGATACTACCATTCAAGCTTAAAGATTATGACCCATGAATAAATCTTCTCCTTTTTTTTTGCACTAAGGTTCCTTCTTCATTCAGATCCAGATCTGCATCACAACCCAATTACCAATATACCATCTCTAGCACTTTATTAGATATTCAATAATAATGCGGATGATCCTTTGCCACATGATCTCCTTCCTCTTTTATAGTCTTAGGCCTTCCTCAATACCATGGTCCAAAACCATAA
>APFE030452328.1:0-19470 GCA_000404065.3 Pinus taeda | reverse complement strand
AAACCTGCTCCTGCATTCAGAATCTTCATGACCAAAATGATTACAAATAGAACATTCAATTTCACTTTCAAGGGCAGAGAAGTTGTTATAGGTCCTCTTCGTGATTGTAGGCATACTTCTTTGTTTTTGAGCTTCTCTAGTCATGAATGTCTTATAGGCAACATATTGAGATGCATTGTGACCAAAGTTATGGCAAGAGAAACATTGGCCATTGAAGAAATTTCTTCGACTATCATCCAACCGATTGTAGTTTCTACTACCATCCATTTTTTGAAGAAAATTGGGAAGATTTTACCTGTGGCTAGTTGTAGCTTCTGTTTTTCCTTAAGGTAGCATGCCCCCAATTTTCTTGATAGTCTTTGTTCGTCCTTGAGGAAGACTGTCCTTGATTTACCTGATGATTTCTATTAGGCCTTTGCTCACTCCTTCTGGCTGCATCAAGATAACGTTTAGAGGTGGAAGCTTGAGATGCTTCTCCATTATACCCCAGACCTGTCTTGATTAGAGGGAAATGCTGCACATTGATAATCTCATCCAGAGTTTCAGATTCTTTAACAAATTTAAGATTAAGGGCCTTTGTTTTCTCAATTTCTTTTCTAAGGCCAACAATTTCACATTCTAACTTCTCAAGAAATTTTTCTTTTTCATCAAGTTGAAATTGCAGAGTATCAATGATCACATTCTTTTCTTCTAAACATGTTTTGAGTCTAGAAATCTCTTCATAAAAGCCATCCATATCTATAGCATCCATGTAATTCTCATCTTCAAAAGCCATTAAAAGTTTATAGTGATTACCTCGTTCATCTTCATCGCTATTTGATAGTCCATCACTATCTTCATGAGTGTAATAGCTTTTCTTATTTGCATTCTGTTTCTAGTACCTTCTAATAGGTTCCTTCCCCTTGTCAATCTTATCCTTGTGAGTGCATTTGGCAGCATAGTGACCTACTCTTCCACAAGCAAATAATTTGAATGGTAACTTACCTCGGAATCGCCCAGTGCCCCGTTGAAGATTTTTGACAAAATTTGATTCCTCTTCTTCTTCTTATATGTGTCCAGACTCATAGTAGTCTCCTTTGCCAGAAGCCTTGAGGGCAGCTTCTCTCCTATTTGATGGTCCTCCTTTCCTCATCTCATAAGCAGTTAGAATTCCATGTAGCTGTGACATTTTAAGGTTTTAAAGATTCTCCTTTTCTTCTATTGCAGAAACTTTAGATTCAAACCTAGGGGACAAAGATCTTAGAATTTTTTCAACTACAACAGCCTCCTTTACTTCTTCACCAAAATTTTTCATACAATTAACAATCTCATCTACACGAAGAAAATAGTTAGCCACACTTTCATCATTGTACATTCTGAGATTTTCATACTGAATTCTGAAGGTTTGAAGTTTTGCTCGTTTTACCTGATCATCTCCTTCATAGCTCAGAACAATCTTGTCCCATATTTCCTTTGCGGATTTATACTGCATGACTTTGACAAATTCAGATTGTGATAGACATCCCAATAGAGTATTGACCACCTTTGCATTCGTTTCATATTTCTTCTTCTCAGCCGTATCTGTGGGAGTTGATGCTGGAAAAGTATACCCTATTTCGATGATATCCCATACTTCAGTTCCCAGAGATTGAAGATAAGCAGTGACTCTTACCTTCCAATATACGAAGTTTGTCCCATCAAAAACCAGTGGCCTGATTGATGCTTCCCTCTCGTAGTTGCTCATGATGAAAGATCTTCCTTCAAGCGATCAAGGTTCTTCAGAAGGACCTGCTCTGATACCAATTGTTGGAAATAATACTGAGAGGGGGGGGTGAATCAGTATTATTTAGTCAAATAATCCTTTTCAAAAACCAAATTGTATACGCTACTTCAGTTAATTAAACTCGCGTATATACGCAACTATTCAGAAGTAAAACCGCGTATACAGAGAAAACTTTTAATTTACTTAAACTTTCAGATGATGATT
Source organism: Pinus taeda (assembly GCA_000404065.3). Taxonomy (NCBI): domain Eukaryota; kingdom Viridiplantae; phylum Streptophyta; class Pinopsida; order Pinales; family Pinaceae; genus Pinus; species Pinus taeda. Next base: position 17,504 of record APFE030452328.1, on the reverse strand, counting down.
GTTAATCTGAGATGCAGCATCAAATAACCAGTAACCAGAGACAGTAAAATAGAGTAGAAAGATAATCACACACAAGAACACCAAATATAAGGTGGAAACCCAATGTGGGTGAAAACCACCTGCTGCAATTTGTCTCTATCTTTCTTTAATTAGAAACTTCTGTTTACAATGTACTGGTGCAGTCCTTTACCAATACGCAGGCTGCAACCTGCAGAGAGCTACAACTCTCTCTCGTTTTCCAGCTTCTCCTGGAAGGGAGCTACAACCCCCTTTAGCTCTTGTACTAACCAAGAAACTAGTACGTAAGTGCTGACCTACAGAAAGCTACAACCTTCTCTTTCTTCCAGGGACCATGTTTCATCAATTTTCAGACTGGATCCATAAACATCAAACAATCATCAAGAATCAACCAATCTCCTTTTCACAAATTAGATCTGAATCAAGTAGATATTCTTCTTACAGTTGTACCCAGAAACACAGTACCAGAAACCATATACCAGAAAACAGAACCCAGAACACAGCAGCAATAGTCAGAAGCAGCTAGATCACAACTTAGATTATATACGCTATTTTAATAGCCTGAAACTAGCGTGCATACGCTTCTGCATATGGAACAACCTGCGTATACGCTCCTTTACTTCACTTAAACTGCGTGTATACGCATCTTCGCCTTACTGAACCTGCGTACAGATCTTATGAAGGATAATTCACTCTTTCAACTATTCAATCATTAGTTAACCCAGATTATCAGATAGATCGAGCAAGCGTCATATCTAGCAGATCAAAATCATACAAAGATACTATCATTCAAGCTTAAAGATTATGACCCATGAATAGAACTTATCCTCCTTTTGCGCTAATGTTCCTTCTTCATTTAGATCCAGATCTGCACCATTACCAATATGCCAGCTCCAACACTTTATCAGATGTTCAATAATAATTCAGATCCACTTTTGCCACATGATCTCCTTCCTCTTTTATAGTCTCAGGTCTTCCTCAATACCATGGTCCAAAACCATAACATTTCAATACCATGAACCCAAAACTAGGGATTAACATATCTCCCGAGACGCCTTGGTCTGAAACATAGGTTCAAATTCCAAGGACTAACTACCATGGACCAAAAACATGATCCCCAACATATACGCGCTTTTGTAATGAATAACCCGCGTGTATATGCGCCTTTGTCTAGATGAACCTGCGTATACGTCTTTTTCTTCTTTCTGAGTGCCTGAACTGAGATCTGTTACCAGAGAGAGTTGCCGTCAAGGACAACACATGTGCCATAATGCCAACACACTCAACGCTTGAGTTCCATTATTACCAGTTGATATCTTATGTTCAATTGGTTGAGGAGATGCTCCTGAAAAAGTACCAGTGAGTGACTGGTACCCCGAAGGAACAGAAGGATTGCCATATAAAAATGTTTACGGTGTTTGGGAAAACATATATGACTGTCTCGACATATTCAATGGAGGATAATAACCTTTGGGTGTTGGATGAAAAGAAATTCGAGGTGGTGAAAAACTAAGACCTGGGTTTTCTAAAAAAAAATTCAATGATATGTACCAAGCGTCACTCCTAAAAGGACTGTAGAAAATTGATTCATGCTCCCTAAGTTCTATAGTTTGTTGATTTTCAAGAAGAGTTATATCTTCGTCCGGACTAACAAGTTCTTCAATAAAATGAGTCCAGAAGGAAGATTTTGGGTAATGATATTTCCTACCCTGGATGAACCAGGACCACTAGAAGTTGGAGAAGCAAATCCTGAAGATGGAGTAGCAACAGGTTCAGTTTCAGGCTCATAAATTTCAGGTTCTTCAGCTAATTCACTGGTAGGAGAAATACTACCAGTAACTTCGGAAAATGAAATTGGTTCAGAAATATACTTTGTTGTTTGAACTTGATAATCAGGATAAACAATTAAAGATGACTCTCTGGCTTCTGGTGATCCAACTCTACTGTCATTAGGTGATACAAGAGCTCGTATCCCTTCAAGCTGGCTTGGTGTATACTCAAGAGGTTGCCCTCGAAGTCTACGAGATTGTCTCGGTAATTCAGCCACGATTAAATATTTAATTACTCACACGCAAACAAAGAAAATTTCAATAAAACCACCTAAAGTATTTAAAGAAACAAACAATTGAATCACACGCCTAAAAAATCTAAGAGTTCAAACCACACACAAACAGTAACTTCCCGTACTAAAAACACTAGTTGGTGATGAAATCCAACGTCGTAGAATTTTAATACAGAAAGGGCGGTTAGAACAGTTACCTCGACAACCTGCTTAATGAAACGTACTGGCACAAGTTTCTTCACAAAACCATCTTGAGTGAAGAGAACCCCCAGAGAGTCCAAGTGAGTCTAGTTGACGTCTGCTCCAGGTACAGTGAGACCCGTCCTTCACCATCACCTTAGGAAATAATCTTAAGTTTATGGACACTAAGGTTACCAACAACAACAAATACAATTGGGGGAACAGTCTACGATCCGATCTATATGCAAGGGCAGAGTAACAAAGCTCAATTCCCTTAAAGGCTCCTCGATATGATCAATCCGAGGTTTACCAACAAGTGACCTTAGGCTCCTCGACAATGGTTAATCCGAGGTTTACCGTTTATAATACGTGTAAATCTTCTATCTTTCCCAATGAAACAGACTTGATTGTCTTAAAGGTTCAGACATGATTTTGTGATTGACTCTTTTAAGAGAAGCTTCCCAGAATGTATCAATTACAATTGGATTTATTTCCTACCACAAGATATAGCTACTTGTTTGTTTTAACTATCTTGGAGATTTAATTACTCCCTACTCCAAGATACTATCCTAAGCTATATTGGTGATAAGAGCCCTAGAAATAAAAAAGACTGCTAGATCAATTTTAATTAAGCGTTACTTTTATGGGTTGTTCTTTAAGTCAATAAGTATGGAAATGAAACTTTGATGGTGTGAAGACTACTCAAAAAACACAAAAAAAATGCACCTAAAATGATAAACAATCCATTTTTTCTTTCAATGAATTTCTAGCTAAAAGAAAGAGTTCGAGAATGCAATTCTTTGAGAAACAAATCTTTCTTTCAACATGTAAATGAAAATAAAATCCTTTTGTATTTTTCAATAAGAACCTAAAACGAGACTACTAATTATGCTCACAATAAATCCCTTTCCTTTTTTAAAACTCGAAATTACAAAAAACAATTTGTTTCAAAAGAGATTCTACAATTTCTAGAAAACACTCAAAACTACAAAAACTAATCTTGAGATCTAAAAACTTCTAAAAACCTAATGTATAAAAGCTTCAATTGTTTTTTAGGACGTTTTACTTAGTTATTCTGTAAACTAAGGATTAATTCGTTTAGAATAACAAATCAATCAAAAACATCCAAATATGTTTTCTTTTATAAAAATGAAATTCAAAACTTATAACCAAGTTTGTTCAAAGATTAGCAAAGAGAAAAGTAAATCTATTTCTCACAAAGGACAGATTTCACAAACCAGTCAGACTCATCAAGAAGACAAAAAGACACCAGGGTAATCAAAGGTTTCTCAGGCTTCTGAACTTTGAGTCACTACATATACCAAGTGAAAACCACTCCAGGCATGCAAAACTTCCAGGAAAATCATCTAAAACAAAAATACCAATGGAACTCACTCACAAGAGATTTTTGACAGAACACATGCAGATCTGGGTAGACATTAAAAGTCATAAATGAAACCTAAACTTAACTGGAATAAAACATTTTAGGTTTTTCAAAAAAATTTACAGGGTCCGCAGGTTTCCAGAAGAACCAGATGCGGTACCGCTCTGTGTACCAAAGGAAAAGTGCGGAGATGCTCGTGCTGTCTGTAAAAAGAAAGTGCGGTCCCTTGAAAACTTCGAAAAAAAAACAAAAAAAAATCCAAATTCTAAAACCACCCAATTCAACACACATCAAGAAAAAACCAAAAACAAGAACAAGTTTCTCAAGTCAAAGACAACAGAAAACCAAAAACCAAATTCAGATCCCCAGTGGAGTCGCCAATTTGTTGGCCGGATAAACTGATCTTGCGGACAAGGTCGATCTCCCTAGTATCAAAAGATATCTAGCACCAAGCAGACAAAAAAATCTATCTTTCTCTAAACATATGCGATTCATTAATAAAAACTATAGAGGTGTTTAGGCCCTACCTTAAGTCCAACGCTAGTTTGTAGCAGCCATCCTTCAACCATCCGAAAAAGTTTCATTTTGAGAACCTGCAATCACAAAAAAGCAAACATCAAACAACACCTGCATAGCTAACATCATAAATCATGTTCATTATAGTGATCAAGGAATCCATAAAATAAACCATAAAACACAGCGTATTGAGAAAAACAAACTTATTTGTATTAAATTTGAAGTAGAAGAACTTTACAACCTTTTTAGCCTTGATGTTGAACAAGCTCTTCCCAGGGTCCGAAACAGGAACCTCCTTTACTTTGACAAGCCTTACAATCTTCCAAATGAGATCAAAGAGGTATGTAATCTCTCCTCATAAAAGCTCAATTAGGAAGACTAAGTTCCAGCAGCATTTCACCTCAAAAATATTCAGCTTTCAACCTCCCAAGTAACCAGCCCAATGCTTTATTTTATAGTGCAGAGGAAGGAGGTTACAGGTCCACCTATGAAGGGATAGAGTCCTTTTTCAAAGGGATAAGCTCCTCACATCAAGGGGTTAGTTCCTTAAGGTATGGGATGCATGAACCGTAAGGGAGCAAACTTGCCACCTCAAGATTCCTTCCAGAAGCTTTTAGAAATGACTCAAAGTGAGTTTTTAAGAATATACTTGCACCTTTTTAACTTTTACAGGGGTCCGTACCCATAACACAAAGACAGAGCAGTCAGGTGCACAAGAGACATGACCATTAGATGCGGGGCCGCAGGTAATGCTAAGAGAAAGTGCGGAACCAGAGTTTTATAGACTTTTGAGGGCTTTCTCTTATTTTCAAGGCTTGATATGAGGAACTGAGGCTTAAGACTTGCAAAGGAGGAAAGTATGAGTGGTAATGGACTCACACAAATTGCAGAATGTCAAGGTGACAATTTTTTGTGCAACAGATTGGCCCCTAAAGTGCGAAGTCTGTAATAGATGAAGGTAGAGTTTGTCATCTATTAAGAGTGAAGTACTTTATCATTTCAAGGATCATCCTGTGGACAACTCAATCGGAACCTGTAAAAACATTCAATGCAAAATATATATATGTAAACATATCATCGCTGAGGTAGGCATTCATACTCAGATCAAAACTGACTAGAAAACTCACTAAACTATTCTGATACAAGAATGATTTTGTAATACATCATGAGTATAGACATATGTAGACACAGTATGGGCACAACCATCTGTTTATGAATAGTCCACTGTATAATGAATAACAAAATTCCTCGCAGCTTGGATGGTAGAAACTAGATCTAGGGTCTTGATTTCTGCTTCCCGAACTAGTACGATTCTATCTATGTGAATGAATTTGTCGAAGTCGAACATGGTAGAAACCACTTAACACATATTTCATTAAATTTGGAATTAAATAGTGGATCTGGAATTTCGAAATAACCAAAAAACTAAATTTTAGTGATGTCCTTGTAATGAAATTTTTCTAAATTTAATCAAATATGTGTTACTTGATTATCATTCAATGATGTGAACTGTTAACAAGTGTGAGACAGAGGTCCGCACCCATAACATAGAGACAAAGCGGTCAGGTGCGCAGGAGACATGACCATTAGATGCGGGACTGTAGGTAATGCTAAGAGAAAGTGCGGAACCAAAGTTTATAGACTTTTGAGGGCTTTTTCTTATTTTCAAGGCTTGATATGAGGAATTGAGGATTAAGACTTGCAAAGGAGGAAAGTATGAGTGGTAATGGACTCACACAGATCACAGAATGTCAAGGTGACAATTTTTTGTGCAACACCCTCTTTGAGGGTCTTAACCACGTCAAGAATACTAGTATATTGATCTGTGATCTGTTTGTGAGCGGTGTCCTTTGGTGTTATATCTGAGGAACTTACCTTGTAAATTCCTACATCATATCAAAGCTATTTGAGAGCCGTATCCATTGGTGATCCAAATCCGAAGCCGGTACAACTGCATCCGACTGTCGTTTCTTAGATCTATTGTTTTTTACTGCTTTCGGGCCGAGAGGACTGCTCTATTGTGTTAGGAGCATCTGTTCTGTTGAGGAACCCCTTTTGTTTCATGCGAAAAGGTTTCTGGTAGTTCTAGCTACGTCATTTTTAAGATCTGGAGGTATACAGTCTTTATTTGCAGTTTAGTTATTTATCTCTTTGTTTTTTATTACCAGATCTATACCTTTCATTTCTGCGTATGCGCTTTGCCTTGCGACTCTGTGCAATCTAGGAAAGTCAGAAACAGAAAGGAAGGATTATTCTCATGTGTATGCTCTTTTCCACCGCGCCTTAGTGTGATATTGGAAAATCAGAAACATTGAGGAAAATATTTAGTTTCCGGCGAAATCTAACTTCAAGCCGTAAGGTTTGGTTTTTTTTTGCATGTCCATTTTGGGTTGTGTGGTTTTTTTTTTTGTAGGCAACGAATGGTTTTATCAAGTAAGCATGCACTCCAAAGCTTCAGTGGCTAAAAAAAATACCCCTCATCTTTTCCAAAAATTACTAATCTTTTAAACTAGCTCACTTGGTCCAAAGTTACTTTATGAGAATAGAGGTCTTGGGTTCAAGTATTTCTTTTTGTTGAGTTATTTTCCCAAAAAGCACATGTAACTTATGTTTTAAAGTTACTTTATATAAAATTATTCTCACCCATTATAAAAAGTGAGTCGCTTATAATTCTAAAGTCTCTTTATCTTTTATTTAAGTTACAATTTAGTGGGTAGCTCATAAAGTAGAATTGTAAAAGTGACTTTCACTTATTTATAAAAGTGGGTCATATATATATTTTTTTTAAAGAGAGCTAATTAGATTAAGTTTGGAAGGGGGGGGGGGGGGTTTAAAATATAACATTATCATTCACTTCCGCACATTCATGTACTTCGTCAGCATCTTCAACAACTTTTCTTCAAAAAGCCATAACTTCATCTTGAAGCTGTTTTAAGAGCCGTTTTTTTTAATCGCCCTAATTCTTCGAGATTTTTCCATTGGAACACTTAATTTCAGCATCGACAACTTCAGTTTATGTTAAAATGGAAAGTCCATGCCAAGTTGTTCTTGATAGCACCAATTACTTCCAATGGTTGTCCTACATTGAGGATTTACTTAGATGTAAAGGTCTTTGTAGGATAGCCTCAAACCTAGAGGTTAAACCTAAAGATGAAGATAAGCAAGCCAAATGGGAAAATAGGCAAGATCAAGCACGTGGGTTGATAGGGATGTCTATTTCTCCAGAACTTAAATTCCATATCGCAAAACTTGATACCCTGATGAAGCAATGAAACAACTCAATAAAGTTTTTGGAATTAAAAATGGAATTAGAACCCATCAACTTGAAAATGAGTTGCTTACATTGGACCCCAATAATATTTCTTCCATTAAAATATTTTTTGTCCAAGTTCAAGACCCTTATACTTATCTTGGAAGGTGTTAAGGTTAAGAAAGAAGATGGTAGTCTTATCTATTCCATTTTTACTAAGTTGGGACCAACCTACTTTGTGTTTGTTTCCACCTTCCATTCTACAAGAGAGGCCTTTATTTCTCAAAGACAAGACTACAAGTCCCCCACTTTTGAAGATTTTTGTGATTCTTTAATAAGAGAACAAGAAAAACTTTTACATCTTGGTCTTCTTAATATTGTAAACTCTTCTAAGAAAGCCTTAGCAGCCCAACAACAACCAAATTCAAAGAATCATAAGAAGCAACATTCTAAAAAGAATGGTCCTAAACCAAAGCAACAATGAAGAAGCATAACATCCATTTGGAGCACTCTTCAACTTCAACTTCATCTTCAGGAATAACACTTTTTGCGTGTGGTTGTCAAGCATCATGGTCTGGTTATGCACTAAATGCACGCTTAGGCTTCACCATAAAATGACTGAGTGTGTTCACTGCAAAACAAATACATGAGAGAGCCAATCAAATGTCTGTATAAAGTAGGGTCCACTGCCTCTTTTCTAGAAGTGTCAATCTTCTTCCAATTGGTCACGAGTGGTGTGGACATGGGTTTGTAGTACTGCATCCTAAATCACTTCAGGATCATAATTGTGCACTTCCCTTTCCCAAGGAAGATCTCTTCCTCTTTTTGCCATACCTCCAAACCCAGAAAGTTGTGCATTAAAGCCAAATCTTTCTTCTTGAACTCTGCTAGGTCACTTTTGTAGTCTACTATGAGCTTCTCAGATTTTGTGAGAAACAAATCATCAACATATAACACCGATATGATAGGTTCCCCCTTCACCTAAATGTAATACAAGTTTGAGTTTGCCTCGCTCTTGGTGAACCTTTTTGTCACTCAGAAATGTCCTCTTGGCTGTAGGAGAGAAATTCCTAAGGTAACCATTAAAACCAATCTTACAGATTGAAGGTTAGCCCCTTCAATCTAGAGAGGGATCTCTCTGACAGCCTAATCATTAGATTTAGTAATTGATTGTACTTTTACATAGTGGCTAGATCTTCAGTTTCGTTGTGTTGATGTAGGGTTTGGTTGGGCATGAGGGATATAGTTCATTAGGCAATGGAGTTAACAAGCTAAGGTTTATGTCAACTTTACCAAAACATTGGTTGTCTAATTAGGATTGACAAAGGCAAGGTAGATGGCACATCCTAGACATTTGTCATCGTTGTAGCTGAAAGAGGAAAATAGAAAAACAACCCACTACAGTAGGGCATATGAAATGAATCCTAAAGTAGCTTTAGAAAATAGGAGTGCAAATATTTGAAATCTATGAAACAGAGCATCAAAGCAAGGATGGATTCTATAACATTTACTCTTATTCAAATGTTCAAAAGACCATACATTCAAATGATATTAAAAGAAAGAAACACTGAAAAATGTAGAAAACACATACCTAAGACATACCATCACATGAACCTTTATATTACTAATCAAAATCCACTGATCTTGGAAAACTGTAGATTGATAAAGCTTTCAACACACAAACAATCGTTATTCTTTCATAAGAAAACCAACCTTTTTTCCTCATTTCTCATGTAATGTGTAGGAAAAATACAATAAAAGATAAGGTCCACTAAGTTTGGTAGCAATAATTGCATAATATTTACAATATCTAAAATTTTAATTAACAAAAGGTAATCAGAATCCTATCATCTTAGCTATTCAGATCTCTATCTAGCACATAATAGTGGTCAAAGTACATTATAGAACTATTATGCGTATTTCCTACTATTATTCTGGAACAAGGAAGAGTCATAGGTGTATTATAGGATCAAGAACTGCTCACTCCCTGTTAGGCTCGATATCTAGAACTGCAACTCGTCTTCCCTCTTGGTAGCAAAAACAATTAATGAATCTGTAAACCATGCTAAAATTGTGCAACTACGCTTGTAATTGCTTGCTCCTTTCTAGGTTGTTTTCCTTATGTTGGCTCACATTCTCTGCACTCCATCAACCACAAAAATTCATTGACATTTACCATAACGTATCGAAAATAAATTACTTTAAAAAAAGATTAACATGGTGTAGGTCAAAATACTGAGGTAATATTAGGGTTTGTTCGACAAAATTAGGGTTTTGTATATTTCTTTGGCTCATGAAGTAAACTGATCATTTCTCCATAGCTTTTGCAACCTGAGCAAGGAGGTCTAATTCATCTTGGTTTCTTGTCACCCTTCTGGTAGCTTTTTGTATGATTTTATCAACTTTTAGGGTTTCTTTCCCCTTTCTGTCAACATGCTCTTTTTTCCTCTGTCTCTTCCTGCTCTTTAAAGCTTGCACAATCTCTTCCTCTGCATCAATAATCAATGTATCCTTCAGCCTAGGGTTCATTTTAGTCTTGAAATTAAGTTTTAGCTTGTTTTTTGGGCGAGTATGAGGTTTTTTGCAGTAAACCCTAGGTTCTGTTTCCATTTCTCCCTCCCCTGTTTCCACTTTTTGTTTGCCTTTTTCACTTTGTGCTGCTCTGTTTTGCCTCCTCTTCTTCTAACATCAGTTTTTGTTGTCTTCTTGTTCTCCTTTCATAAACCCTAACCTTTGGTTCTTTGGCAAGGTTTTCATCATGTTTTTCAACAAGGATGTGGCTAGACTCTCCCTTGTTTCCTAAGCTAGGGTTTGGGTAGAAACTTTAGTTTGGCCTCTCCTTGGTCTTCTAGGTGTAGGTTGTCTTAGGTTTCTCTATCTCAACTGCTCCACCTGCTTGTTTAGCTCATGAGTATATAATATTTTAATTAGGTTGTGATGACAAATGTCATAAGGCTGTAGGTCAGGTCTAGTTCTTTCTTTGGTGCACATATTTAGCGAACTTTGGTGAATGAAATAGTGCAAGTTCATCTTACTAAAACGTGCTAAATGACATAAAAACCACATATGATACAAATAGGCTTTAGAATACCTACCTTCATAGGTGAAGAAGAGTTGTACAATTCTAAGGGCGTTAGACGATTCAGGCTTCAACATATTTTGGAGGACCCCTACATTCTAGTCTTGGTTCTGACGGTCCTCCTTTAAGAAAAAATTCAAGTCCACATTCTACGGTCTCTGTTTCTTAAACCTTCTCTCACCCTCAATTTGGCAAACCTATTGCCTCTGCAATGGATTCCTCTGTAACTGGGAATTGCAAGGTTCTGATTCTTGCTGTGTTTCCATCAAATGAGTAGATGAAATTGTGGCACCAACTCTGGTTGTGTCCATTGAAGCGTTGAAACACTAGTTCCCATCCTGCATTTTTTAACAAAGTTAACATCTCTGGATACACTTCAAAATATATCTCATCAGGCTCGAATCGCTTTACATGACCTGATCGGCCCATCTTGCAAAGAATTTGATGTTGCAAACACCTTTCCCAATCTTGAATTACCTTGGCTGGATGTTGCAAACCGCTCGAGAACCTTCCTGCACACTATAAACAAAATTTTGGGTTTGCTGGAAATTACTGTTTTAGGGTAAATAAGGAAAATTAGGGTTTGATTTTAAACATCTCTCTTGGGCTTCAAATTGCTTCTAGTTTTCACATCATGGATGAACATTGAAAAGGGATAGGGCTTTGTGAAAAAACTCTTGGGCACTTGAAATAATGGAGTTGGCAGCTCGAAAACCTAAATTTAAAAATTTTTGGTGAGAAATAGGCTAATTGCGTTGCAAAAAACTTAGGATAAACTTAACGTTAAATATTTGATTAGACATGTCCCTAAGCTTACACACAAAAATTTAATAGGTCCCCTTTACATAACCATGACTTTGCAAAAATACGCTGATAAATATTGCATTTGGAACTTTAGGGAAAGGTGAAAACTTGAAGCTAACAAAAAAATCCCATGCTTTGCAAGTAGCTTTCAATTCTAGCATACCATGCTCAAGGAGCATGCTTGAGCCCATGCAATGTTGTCTTTAATCTTCACATGTGGGAACCCTTCCCATGCACCTCAAAACCCTCTAGTTGCTCAATATAGAATTTTTCCTCAACAACATCATTGAGGAAGGTTGCCTTCACATCCATCTGGTGAATTCTCCAACCCATATACGTTGCTATAAAGATAATAGCCTTGATGGATGAGCACTTAGCTACAGGGGTGAAGGTCTTGTCATAGTCGATTCCTTCCTTCTACGAAAAACCCTTAGCCACAAAACGAGCTTTGAACTTCTCCACACTGTCATTTGCAACATGCTTGATCTTGTACACCCATCTGTAGCCAACCACTGACTTTCCCTCTGGCCATGGCACTACCTCCCAAACATTCTTCTTGATGATGGAAGAGTACTCCAACATGGCATCAATACACAAATGATGCTCAAATGGCACCTTAAAGCTAGCAGGTTCGGCCTCAATTAGTTCACTCATCAACGCCATGTAACCAGAATAACATTGAGGAGCCTTGCTCAATTTGATTGAATATGCTGGGTTACCAATGTAATCCTGAGGTTCTCAACAAGAGCCATCAACCCCTTAAAGTTGATGAAACCTTATCTTTATTCTTCATGAAATAGATCCAGGTATTCTTGGAGAAGTCTTCTATGAAGGTCACATAGTAATAGTACCCATTTAAGGATACAATTGGCATTGGCCCCCACGCGTCTAAGTTTACCATGCCTGTAATCCCTTTGGCTTCAGTGGCACTGCTCAAAAAGTTTGTATTTTCATACTTTCCTAGTGTAAAACCCTTGCACACATCATGTTGGTTAACCTTTAGCTGCAGTAGCACTTTCACAATCTCCCTAATCACATTAAGTCCTCCATGATGAAGATGAGCCATCCTTCTAAGCCACATCTACCCCAATCCTTTGCTAGAACTCACCAATTCCTGTGTTGGCTCAAACTGAAGCTTGGACAAACTGCCTTTCCTGACCCTTATCACTTTGATTATTGTGGAGTTCTTGGGTTGAATGTATACATTACCCTCCCTAAAGGTTACGATGTAACCCTTGTCCTTGAAGGTAGCAACTGAAATTAGGTTCTTGGTCATGCTCAGAATGTACAACATGTCCTCCACCAATAGTAGTTTGTCATATTCCCTCTGAAACTTGATTGTGCCAACACCAGTTGCCTAGTACTTCACATTCTCTCTAAGTTCTATGTAGAAGTCCGTCTCCTTTTTCTTCAAGATGGTGAAGTACACCTTAACTCCCATCATATGGAAAGAAGCCCCATGATCAATACACCACACACTAGTGGAAACCAAGATTGAGAGACAAACAATGAGTGAAAACTCATTCTCAAAATTTGTTGCAAACTCGTTCATTTTTGTATTAGCAGCAACCTGCTTCTTCTATTTCCCTTATTCTTGTTAGGGCACTTGCTAGAAAAGTGTCCTAGCTGATGGGATGAAAAACACTTGATCTTACTTAGGTCCTTGTTCTTCTCACCCTTTGAAGATGACCCATCACTTGGCCCCTTCTTGACCTGAGACTTATCGTTCCCTGCTAAGGCAATTTTCTCCTCCTCTTCAAATCTCTTCTTCTGGTCACCACACTGAGCTCCCTGTCGGTTTTCCTCCTAGATGAAGTCATTCCACATCCTTTCCCAAGAGGGCAAGTGCTCCCAACCAACAATACACTTCGTGAATGCCTCCCGTCATTGCGTAAAGCCATTCAAATCTATATGCACTAGCTCGGGTTTTGGGATTGTACCCCCAACAACTACCATTTCGTCCCTCAACTGCGTTATCTTGGTCAAGCAGGTGGCTATGCCCTCACCCTTGGACATTATGTTGTTCTGAAGCTTGTCTCTTAGCACCATCTTACGACTTTGGTAGTCGCTCTGGTACAACATGGTGAGTGCATTTAACATCTTCTTAGCAGTGTCTTTTTCCGACTAATGGGGTACCAAGTAGTCTTTAACCCCATCGAGCAATAGGATCTGAACCATGCAGAGTAACTATTGTATTAACGAAGTTCTACAACTTGTTCTCCTTGAGAACTACTCTGATTTGAACCCTTCATTGAATATAGTTTGACGAGCCTTCTCTGTCCTCATACCGAATCTTAGTGGCCATGACAGTAAACCCTAGAAGCTTTTTCATTGAAATTTGATTTCTTGACCTGGTACGTTGCATCAAATTGCCTATATTTGTATTCATAGGCTACAGGTCTGATACCATGTTAATTATTAAAAACCCAGCTACAATTTTGATGTCCAACAAAATATTCACATAACAAAGAATGAAAGATACTTTATAAACTGATTTGTAACAACAAATACTCTGGGTTCTTAACTAGCACAAACAGTAGAAAAAAACTCACAAATCCAAACAAAAATAAAAGAATGACCCAAATATACCCTGGAAATCCCAATGAGGGGAAACCAACAAACGATGGGCTTTGATTCAGCTTTCAAAATTAGTTTATAGCAGATCTTTACAAAACAAAATTGATACAGAAATTCATAACAACGAATCTAAGTCAAATCAACCCCTTCTCACCATTCTATGGCCCCACAAATCAGCCTCTGCACCCAACAAATTTATGCATGTACAACCCAGGAAACTCATGGTTGTATGGCCCCTATTTCTTAAGCTTCTCACTGATCTGAAATTGCCCAGTATGCTACCCTAGTGTCTTGACCTGCTATTTGCTGTTGTGTCTTTACCTGCTCTTTGTTGCTTTGACTGTCAAAATGTTCTTTCCAGTTGAATGGCCAAGCGTGCCAATCGAATGATCTCCTCAACAACTCGAATTCCTTTTATAAAGTGCTTAACACTAATCTCTAAATAGATGGATGGCTGAGATTTCATCTCATCTCTTGAGATCAAGGGATATAACTTAATCAGTCTGGTGGGTCTAAAATGCGGATGCAAATTAGAGTTTAATTTAATGTTAACCCGGGAAGGTAAACTTAGAAGTGTTTATCTAAAATATATAGATCTAGAAAGATTCCTAATTTGTCCAAGATCTTAAAGTCCCCTTACAAGAACATATTCATTAAGATCTCTTTCAATAACTAATCAAACTTAGATCTAACAATTGTTTGAGATCTATGATTCTCTTACAAGTACATATTCTACAAGATCTCTTCCAACATTAGAACATCTAATAAGAAATTAAAAACTGAAATGAAATAAACCTAGATCTAATAATTTTATGAGATCTTATGGTTATCTTACAAGAACACTTCCAAATAAGATTCTTCCAATATTAGAACATTTAACAAAACTTGAACGCTGAAATCAAACAAAAACATAAAATAAATTATACCTAAAATAAGCAAATAAGCATGCAAGTGAGGCCATGGGGGGCCTCCATAGCTCCACAAGCACACCACTTTAATGGAGACTCAAATGTAGAAGCAAAATTGAAGTATGATCCTTTATTTCAAAATCTCCATTACAAACCAACTCTAAGATTACAAATGGAACTCTAAGATTACAAATGAATATTCTCCAATTACAAATGGAGGAGATTGTACTCCTATTTATACAATGGGATAAGTAACAAACTCATAATGATCATCCATTAATCTCTCTTTAGTTCCATAAATCTCTCAACCATCTAGACACATAACCCCCTTTGTCCTTGATTTTCTCCATGAGATCATGATCTTCTCCATGAGGCTTATGTTATCAAATCCCTTTGCCCTTGATTTTCTCCATGAGATCATGATCTTCTCCATGAGGCTTATCTTATCAAATCCCTTTGTCCTTAATTTTCTCCATGAGGCTTATCTTATCCAATTCGAATTTGATCATTCAAGACCACATAAAGGTATCTTGGAAGCTTCCTTGGAACCTACAAATGTCACAAAAACAATCCACTTTCCATATATGAAGTAAAAAATATTTTCTAATATTTAATCAAGAATTTCTCTTAAAAATGCTTAAAAATAAATAATATTTGGAAGATATAAATGAGACCCATTAATGGTGAACAATAGCGAAAATGAAGTGACATGGTGGTGAATAATGAGTGATATAATGGAAGCATAGGTGAAAAATGTATGGTAATGAGTGATATTTGTATGACATTTTGAAATCCAAACATACTCCCCAACTGAAGCTCTTGCATGTCTTCATGCAAGCTACTACAATGACTTATTTGATTTGATTCTTAGATGAGCTTCCTTTTACAAGATGTTTGGTTCTTGTGTAACAACCATCTTTTAATCATGGACTTCCTTTTAACTTTGCACATCTTTGGATAAATTTTTTATTTTTGCAAAGCATTTACATATTTTAATGATTGGTTCTTGTGTTACAATCATTATTTACTTTGTTGAGACCTCTTTTTAATGATTGGTTCTTGTGTTTACAATCATTATTTACTTTGTTGAGATCAATCATTTTAAGAAGTCATAAAATATATTCATCATTTTTTAGTAGTTTTTATTGTGGGAAGACTATGCGGGTTAAGATGTAATATGAATGAGGGAAAAAAAATGAAGTGTGAAATTTCCCCCTCCCCAACTGATGGTTTTTGGCAATTTTTAATGAGAAAGGGAAAAAAGTGAAATAGTGGAATATTTTCCAAATATCATCATTTTAGCATCTAAAAAGAATTTAAAGATTAAAGGTTAGAAAACATCATACCTTACTTACCTAAAGAAGTGGATGAATCATGCATGTTCAGCTGCTACAATTCTGATCTGAAGCTTCTTCTGCAAGTTGTGGATGAAAGATGGATCTGTATTGTCGTATCTACTACTGGATAGTCTGATGAATCTGATGAGTCTGTTGAATATGGCTGAAAATCTATAAGGCTTGGAAGGTATACAAAATATATAAGTTACATTTTCCTCCCCCCCAACCTTATTTATTGACTTGTCCTCAAGTCATAACAAACTGAAAAACAATGAAAGGAAATCTGCTTCATCTGCTACAAAATATAGGTCTTCAAGTCTTCAACGCTCGATGGCACAAATCTTACTATGTGAATAAATGTTTCGGTGTCGAACATAGCAAGAAGTTGTTGACTTAGTGGCCATTAATGAATGCCCCTAGCCAACACAAGAGCTCCCACCATTGATTCCAATGGGAGTCAGGATGCCTAACACATCTTTGTAGGTACGAATAAATTTGTCGTGGTCGAGTCACCTACAAGATCCAACGAACAAGGGATATTAATGTACTCCCATTGTTCATTGGCAGAGTACTTTGCCATTAAGGCATGCAAGCCTCTAGGTGTTTTTACAAAGTTAATTAGACTCTAGGACTTTGACTCAATGATATCCATAGAAGTAGGGTTTTATTTGCGGAAATGAAGGGGAATGGTAATGACATGGAAAATGACAATAAGCTTGTAAGGAATGGATGTAAGGAAATGCATGGTGTATGAATAAGAACTCTTGCTGTGAAAAATGGATATGGAAAGGTCATGCTTTATGGATTTACAATTGGTGGAATTCAAAATCTGTTTCAAAAAGGGAGGTGCAAGGTAGTGGTTGTGGAGTTGGATTTGTCTTTAGAATTTTTCATGAATTTAGTCTTTGGAAGACCAATTGTTGTCAAAATGTAATCTCCTTATGATCACTTGATTATCCTGTAACCTGTAAAAAAACCTGGCAGAAAGAAAACATAAGTGTGTTCTAGAAGAAATGGCTAGTTCCTTCATGATTCTTACGCAAAAATTTCATACCAAATAAAACATATTAAGGACAATCAAAGTGTTGAAATTGACTTAATCATGATATTAATATCAATCCATTCTTAAAAATAACCATGAAAAGTAATACTTCTTGTTTGTGTCAGATGATATATGCTCGGCAAAAAGATTGGCATTAGAAAGATCTGCTTTGTTTTGCATATTAGTATGTTTTATAAAAGCATTCATCAGAAATATGTTACGAGTTTAATGCCAACTTGAAGCTATCGAAACAAGATAATCATCATCTATAGAATCCTCCAAATGTTTGAAATTTGTTTCCTAGTGTTCCATTATTTATTTTCAAACCTGCATGAATTTGTGGAATT